>JBAMJV010003957.1:15000-49413 GCA_037951105.1 Echinarachnius parma | reverse complement strand
GTATTATAAAAAAGGGCAATAATTAAGTCACCTTTATTGTGACTATAGAACTTTGTACAAAAAACATCTTAGGCTGATGCGATTGCTTAAATTGAATATAGGATCGGACACGGTTCAATAGCTTCAAAATTGGCAATACACGTATCTCGACTTGATTACCGAAATGTCAAGATGAGCATTGAATGGTGTACTACACAGGATCATTATCATGCACCCCTTTGATGTGCCTAAGACTCTGGGCCCTGCAAAAACACTTTATTAGTAATTATAGCGCTCCTGTAATCTCAATTAGCGAGATAATTCCCTCCTAAAATAGTGGTGACGCAGCAGATTTCTTGTTTGCCTAAGTTTCCTATTAAGCTACTAAAGCCCTCCTTTCGTGGAACAATGGCCCGGGAGTTTACTTTGTGATTTAACTTCGGAGGAGTATCACATCACGCCACAAGTTCAAATCTGATCTTCTGTCAGTTTCTTGCCATTTGACTTAATTATTGCCTCAGAGGTGTGACAGCTCCAGTAGCTAGAACTAGTCGTGTTTGCATACATTCCTCTCGAACAAGACGGCTTCGCTGATTGGATTATAAACCTTAACTGCGTATTAGATTGTTTTATGGTGGAAGACAAGATATGGTAATAGTTTGATGTTCGCAAGATTACAGTGTCATTTGGAACCTGGAATTGTTGAATATTTTCTTTGCTTCATTATTTGACTTTGGAAGTGGTACCTGGGAAATGTTTTCTGCAAAACATCTCTTCCAGTTGGGTCCATATTACAAGTGCATAGCTCTTTATCTTGGTATTGTTTCAAAATTGAAGTCAACTAGTGGTATGAAACAACGCTTCTCTGATGCTGATCTGAACGATGTTCTGCTTTTAAATTTCAATGGAAGTCCATAAGTCTTAAAAAGTTGAAACACACTTAGTTACAGAAACTGAAAAGGCACTGATTGGAAAAAAATATCTACAATTGTTTAGGATATATCAGGGTGTTTCACAATGGAGGTAAAAAAGCGTGGTTATGGTGAGCTAAAGCCGGTGAGCGTTTCGATCGACATGGATTTCGACCCAACTGACCGCTACAGCCAGCTTAATGAGGACATCCTGGAAGACTGCGGCAACTCGATCTCGAGCTCCGACTCCAGCATCGTCCACTCCGTCATGGTCGTCGACCAGGCGCGCAACACCATCGACAGGACAGACGTGTCTTCCGCGGCTGCCGCGGCAGCCGCGAAAAAGCGACCATCTGGAATGCCGCGCTCGGCTTCTGACGAGCTCGTGCAGTCGGTGCGAACACTGACGACACAGATCAAGGCGTTGACGGACAACACAAAGAAACTTGCCCTCGAGGGGTTGTCGCTGAGGAATGAACTTGAGCGTGTCGCCGATCAGGTCGACGTTGTTGAGAAGACGGAGGAGATTTCGCAGCTGCTCGCCGTCGAGAAACTTGCGTCGCAGATCTCAAGAGGCGCAAGCAGCACGTTCCCGCGGCAGGCCAAAGGTCGTGCGGCACGGAGGGTTTCCACAGGAGAATCTACTACAATAGGTGAGTTGACAAATCATTTCATTCTCCCTTTTATACATTAATGTGTTGGCCTGATCCCGAGGGGCGGGGGGGCGCTCATGTATAATGTAAGACGGGTATGTGCCGCTTAAAAGACCCCCATTTTTACACCCGATTGCCGCTTTCAAGATACCCGATTTTTCAAAAATTGCCGCTCCATAGACCACCGGAATGACTTGGCTAGGTAGTTGAGTAGCGCCAACTCATTATTCTTCTTCTAGTCGGCTCCTTGGACCACCATTTGAGGGTTTCCATAGGTCTTTGGTAGCTCTAAGTCCATGTATTTTGTAGTTTTAGTCTGCTCCTTAGACCCCTTAACTCCCGTTTCAGGGTTTTTGTAGAGCTCTCCAAAGACCTATATTTTGTGCTTGTAGTCAGCTCTTAAGACCCCCATTTCAGAGTTCCGTGAGGCACACTCCCCCCCCCCCCCCCCCTCAAAAAATAATTTGAGTGCCCCCCGGGACCTGATCCCTACTAGATTTTACAATCCTGCATGCTATTTGTACCCTACTGTGAGATTTCAAATATGTGAGAAACGTTCTGTTACCCTAAAAATATGAGACATTTTAAATTTGATGCGATAAATCAATTTTATTTAGAACTGTATTGAATCTTTGCCCTAGATACATGTATGTAATTGCACGTTCCTCAGGACAGGTACTGTATGGAGGTGGAAGGCTGCCAACCACAAAATGGGATGGCCAATTTCATATCAAATTGTCTAGTTTCATTTTGTACAGTTGTACTGTAATACAAATTAAATCCAAACTACACAGGTGCATGTATGCCATTAAAACAAACCATGTTAAATGAGTGAAGCATGTCTCGCTCCTCTGTGGACATGTCTTTTAGAAAGCAAACAAGTTAACCCGCTTGCTGTGTAGATAATGTAAATTCAAGAGCGAATAAACTTGTACAAAACAAGTCACGGTGGTGTATGGGTGAAGAAAGAAAAATCCATATCTACAAAGGGACAAAATTTAGACCCACTTCGTCACAGCGTGTATGCTATCTGATTGCCTCCATAGCTTGCCAGCATCTTGATTTGCCGATATGAATCCAATTTATTATGACAGCCTTGAAAGGGCGCAAAGTGTCTTACTGACAGACTGTGATATATCACATAAAAGGGATGTTATTTGCTTGTCACAATGGCACCATTCAAATACTAATTGTATACTTTTAAAAGTACTACTTTTGTAGCAAGTTTGATGTGTACATAAATGTGACAAGTTTGACAGTATTCCTTTGTGATGTCATTTTTAGTTCAAGGTTGGATAACAAATTTTGAAACTGGGAGGGATGGAAGAAAAACAGTTAATTTGTGTTTGCAGTTATTCATTATGTTGGTTGGTTCATTGTGCTGTTCCGCCCAGCTGTAACCGCCCCCAAAAAGGAAAAACAAAAAGGTTTAAATATTGGCATTGTTTATACGTATTATTGTTCTTACACAACTATTAGGCTCGAAGATGCTGTTCTAGCCGCTAATATTCCATGTTTATAGTCTATACCGAAAATTTAAACTTCCATTGTACATCACAGAAAACTTGCAAAAAATAGATTGCAAATTGTCTAGAGATTTCATTTCCCTTTTTTGCTTCTTTATTTAAAAAGAAGATCAATTTAGTCAAGCATCCACTAACTTTTTTCTGTACTGGCCCATTTGGGCAAGTAAAATCATACATTTATTATACATTTTACTAGCCCTTTCACTTCTAGATGAGATTAACATAAATTACAGTGTTCTCTTAATACTTAAATAACAATTATGTAAGTTGCCTGATCGGGCAAGCAAACTAGACAATAATGAAATTTTACCTGCCCGACAACAATTTTTACTTGCCCCGGGCAAGCAGGCAAAGCGCTAGTTTACCTGAGCCCTGATTAAATCAATTGTTCAGTTTTAAGCATTTTTTTATAGAACTGTCAGCCAGGAATGTATCTATAGGTCAATCAGTGGCTTGTCTCATGAACGCATTCCTGTACATACGTGTCTGTACCCAAGTTCACCTGATAACTACTGTAAGTACATACATGCAGATAAAGGGTTTGTTAGATAACACGTTCAATAACCTTTACAAGTGACAACATTATTGTCATGTAGAGCCATTGTGTCAAAAATGTTATCATTGATAATGGGTTGTGTGGTCATATACTTATCATTGTGTGGTCATTTTACTTATCATTGATACACTTATCAATGTAATTATGCTAACACTTTGAATGAAGCAGATCTAACATACAATACATATAGTAACATACAATTGTTTTTTTGAAAGGTTAATTTAGTGCAGTAAATAGTTTTACCAATTCAAGATAGTTGTGATAACACCAACTAGAAAAAGAAAAAAAATATAAGAACATCATACAGTACGGTATGTGATAGTTTCTTGATCTTGATTTACCATTAATTTAGTAAGGTATAATTTCAGACAATGTTATTATAATTATGATGGTATCTTCAAGTATACATTGATGATAGTGGCTATATTTGTTGTTGTTGTGTGTGCAAATCATTCATTTTGAACTCTTCATTTATGAATTTACAGCATGTGGGTTTAAACAATGAAATGTAGTTTTGAAGCCTTTTGAACATTGTTAAAATGACGTAATAATACAAGGTTATGACAATGTTTAGATAAATCAAGTTATTGTAGTTGATACATTATAAACATTTACAGTCTAGTCTGATCAAATTTGTGTCCACTTACTTAATTCCAAGTAATTTGTGGCAAGGTCTTTTGTGAGGAGTATCTAAACACAGGACTCCCAAGTTTTTGCTTCACACTTGGGAAGGACATTTTGCCCTTTAGAAGTACAATGTTGATTTAACCCAGTCAGGAATGGTCAAGAAACTATGTGGGAATTGGGATCTATGGAGAATGCATGTTGGTAAAACTTTGATTATACCTTTTCAAATGGTCTATTGTTATTTCTTCAAAATTAAGACTGGTCTATATTCACCGCATAAACTAGATTTAACAGGGTAGGAAATATTTGCCCCCCAATTTTCAAAATAGCCCCCTGGAATCAGACAATAGTTAGCCCTTCAAATGAATGTAGGGTATTATATGAAATTTTTTGTGACATCCATCAGATTGAAAAGTAGCCCCCTCTAATTACAAATCAATTCTAAATTATAAATGATTCCATATTTTCATTTGAAATAATCTATTAATTTAAACATTCAAGCACTATATTACTAACGTTTAATAATTATTGCTCCAAATGGGCACCGTTTGAAAGAGGATTATCGGATGAGAGTGGGTAGGATGAAAGATCTCTCTATGTGATGCCAATTTATCAGATAATACATTATCTAATTGGTGGAGTATTACAAAAAAAGAGACTCTATTAAAGCATGTAAAGTATATTATGTCAGTGCATGCTCCCAAACGTTAAACACATGATTATCTCTGAAGTACAAAAACTGACTTAGCACCCTTCTCATTCTCAACGCACTGATCAATGATATCATGCGCTGCTTAAATATGTTTCTATTTAATGTACATGGCAAGTACAGATGGTACGTATGTACGTACGTTACAAGACCGTCATAGATTATGCATGCATGTATGCATTCTGAGGTCATCCGCAAATGGTAATTGTACATCTATTTAGGCAGTTAAAAGGATTCAAATGGCTACCAGATTCTTCTAGTCTGACCATTAATTCATTTTAGAAAGGTAATCAAGGCATAAGTAATGCAGTCGGCGCAGAACTTATTCAGTAGATGTTTGCTAATTTGCCGGCTCGTCTGATAAATGTGCACAAAAAAAAGAGAGTTATTCAGTCGTGAACAACTAGAATGGCAATGAATAGCTACATTGTTATATTTTTTTTGTATTAATTTGCTCATTTTGACAGCAAATTGTTCATCCATCCTAAAGTTCAATTAGCTTAATAATATTTCCGAAAACTGAGAATCTGAGATTTCCCTGGTAGGAGCTCGCAAACATTTAGAATGACAATGAAAAGTTACATTTTATAATCATAATTAATTAATTTGCTAATTTTGACTGAAATTGCTCATTCATCAAAAAGCTCAAGTGCTTAATATTTCTGAAAACTGAGATTCTGCGTTTTCCCTGGTAATTCACTCACAAGCATTTAGAATGACAATGAAAATCTACATTGTAATCATAAATAAATTTGCTCATTTTTTGACAGCAAATTGTTCACCCATCCTAAAGCTCAAAGGGGCAAGTCCAAGGTAATTGGTCCCAAGGGGGTGAATTTTCATCTTCACCCAATCAAGTGACACTTGATGTCATTTTAAAGCTAAGATATTGAATTTTAATAATTTGAAAACAAAAATTTAAAGCGTTTCTCCAATAAGTAGTAATAATCAAATATATTTGCATAATATGTAAATCAGCATAACGCGTGGGACATCTGAATTAAAGACAAATCTAATCATATTTAAAATACTTGTAATAATTCTTTATTTATTACTGGCTTGACCTGAAGTCATTACAAGAAGGTAGTTGGATTATGATTTTCAGCTTGTTATCTCAATTAATATGCAAATTAGATGCGTTCCAAAATTAGCATGTCCCACGCGTTATATTTTTACATCCTATTGTTTTGATTTCTCCTTAATCGAGAGGTTTATTTTTCTGAAACTCTACAAAGTTCTAATTTACCTTGGGGGACATCCATAACATAGCAACAAAAGTTAATGACATTTACCTTATTAGCATAATTCTACAATTAGATTTTGTCACGCGTGGGACATTTTGTAACGCGTGGGACAATCTGTACAGTAAAGCAATGGGTTTTTTAAAATCTTGTTTTGGCCAATTGGCAAATACACGATAATTCCGCAACGCACAAAGATATTGGCCCGCAACTTTACAAGTATTTTCTCTGAAGTCTTGCGCAACTTTTAAGACCAAATTTATGACGAACAACTATACCCTCACAAAGTCACATGCTTTTTCAAGTGGAAGTCATTCCAGAAATTGCATGATTTTGTGATTTATGTACAAATCCTATGGAAAATAGTGTTTTTTCATCAATTTATAAAAACTCAATTATTTCTCATTGTAATCACTGCAAATAAATAGTTTTAGGCCAATAACTGTTTGACAATGGTGAATAATTGATTTCATTTAAAAAAAGATGTAAAAATGGAAGTTGAAAAACAAAGAAATACATAAGAATTTCCCAAAACAAAGAAATACATAAGGAAAAAATTAGGTTTTGCAACTAAAAAAAAAAATATTGTTAAGAAATGACATAAAGAACACTTTTGCAAAAAATCAGTATTTTCCAAGCTCAAATACTTGAAATATCTATAATAAGGGCACATTTGGTGGTGGGCCTATGTAAAACGCATGGCAGAAAAATGTCCCACGCGTTGCATGTCCCACGCGTGACAATGCAATTTTTTTTCAAATCGACCCTGTGTGAAACTCTTAAGTTTTGAGATGATGAAAATTCATATATTGGTAGAGCACAAGATGCACATTAAGACCTTACCAAATATGTTTTGAAATTGTATATAAATTCAGAGGAATTCACATTCAAATTCAAAGTTTAAAAATACCAACTTTCTCTGGTCCCACGCGTGACGCTAGCATAAAGTCGCATAAATTATTTATGCATGGAGGATTTCAATTTTTTGGGGGGGCATTTGATAAAATTTGCTCCAAAGTATCTAAAATGTAAAACAAATTGGTGTTTCAATATTTCTTATAAGAGTAAGCACTCTTTTTCGCTCTGATGTCCCACGCGTTATGCCTACAAAATAGCTTGGACTTGCCCAAAGGCTTAATAATATTTTTGAAATACGTACCAGATTCTGATTTTTACTTGTGAACACTTAGAATGACAATGAAAAACTACATTATTAAATCATACATTAATTTGCTAATTTCAACAGGAAATTACACATCTTAAAGCTGAAAGGCTTAATAATATTTTTGATTAATTTACTGAGATTCTGATTTCCCCCAGGTAATTCACTCCTGAATATTGAGAATAACAATGAAAAGCTACATCGTTTAAATCATCAATAAATGTGCTCACTTTGACAGCAAATTGCACATCTAGAAGCTGAACTTTAGGCAAAATAATATTTGTGATATAACAGAAATTCTGATTTTTTACCCAGGGCTGGTAAGTATACTGTCTAGGTGCAGACAAATAGAATAGCAATACAAACTGAAAAGCTACATTGTTATTATAATCATACATAAATTTGCTCAATTTGACAGTAAATTGCGCATCCAAACTCTGAGGCCAAGGGGGTAAATAATAATTCTGATTACCGCTATTCTGATTTGACCCTGGTAATTAATTGTCTGTGCAGACAAACGGAATGACTCACTCATGTCAATGCTAATTGTACTGTACTACACAGGATAACACAGAAATGCTAAACATGTACGTAACATTAATTTCCCCTCATGTCAATATTTGTTCACCTCTCAAGCAAATTCATGCATTCTTCATCATTGCCCCATTACTAATATTTTGCCGATTTTCTGAAAATTAATTTGATTTGTCTGTGTATAGTTGTGAGTAACTAGTCATGAAATGAATAGTGCTGGCTCACACAATTGTAATATAAAATGAGCTATGTTTTGTTTTATCATGTGTGTCTATGGACACAAAGTTAGTACACACTATTTTACTGTACATGTACATCCAGGATAACGTTGAAATGCTATATATGTACATACATAATAATAATAATAATAATATATATATCATTTATAGTGCGCCATCTATCTAATGAATTATTCAGAGGCGCAGAGGGTAAGAATTATCATAATAAAAAAAAAAAAAAAAAAAAAGTTACTCAAACGCCAATCTAAACAAGTATGTTTTAAGACTGGATTTAAAAACATCTAATGACTTTATATTCCATAAATTTAAAGGCAAATTGTTCCACAGTAATGGTGCACAAAAATAAAAAGCCTTTTCACCTGCCCCCAACCTGACTCTACGAGGGGTCAGCATGCTGCTACCCGAAGATCTTAGCTGTCTTGGAGGAATATATTCAGAAATACAGTCTTCAAGATATTGGGGGGCAAGGCCATTGATGATCTAGCTTCCACGTCAATAACAAAATCTTGTATTTAACACGCTCACGAACCGGCAGCCAATGCAGCTCTTGTTAGATTAATGTTAGATATATATATGTATTAATTTTCCCTCATTATAAAGTGTTCACCGCTTGATCAAATGTATGCATATTTCATGCGTGTCCTTCAGCAAGGCTGAAGGCTACATCCATTCCTTTCATGATAACATCCATTTCATTTTACTGATCATTACCAATTAATCATTTGAATGGATACATACAAATTTAAATTTATTTTTGTATTGTTTTCAAGGACAGAATTTACATTATATCATAATTGTCAGCCTCTAACAAAGTTGGGTTGCATGCATGGCGTGATCCATGCAAAATATGAATGAAGCGTGGATCATATTTCATCCTAGATTAGATGAAGTCATGCATGTGCTTGACATACTTACATAATGAGGGCTGGCAGGATGCATTCTTAGCTACATAGCCAGCTGTATGGGCATGATGGACACGACAGTTATTAGATACATTACATCCTATTCCCACATGGACACCTGACATGCTCCATTCAAGCTAGAGTTCTTACATGTGTACTGCACCGGCCCGTAGCCAGGGGGGTGCGTTGGGTATGCATGCACCCCCCCCCCCCCCCCCCCTCCCCCCCTCCCCTCTCTCAAATTCAGAAAGGTCCAGTGCTAGCTTTTTAACAGTCTTGGCTATGTCTAAACCAGTGGTCTCTGTCCCCGGCCACGATCGGTCTTGGCGATCAACGATAACACCCTCCCCACTCCCCCCGCTTACACAACACAACCAGTGGTCTTGGTCTCTGCCAGCCATAAAGGTCTTGGCAACGATCATCCCCCCCACTCCTCATCCCCCCCACTCCCCCGCCCCCTTAAACAAATCCTGGCTACGGGTTTGCTGCATGTAGGAATGTTGTTACGTGACCAGTATGGGTCGCTAGCTTACGACACACACATTTCTGTAGGAGATATTAGGTGAGCTATAGTCTTGTGAGCATCAATTATACATTATTTTCATGACAGGGATTTGTTTTATTTTTATTTTCATGATTTTCTAAATGAAAATTTAAATGTACGTACGTGTGCTATTATATATTTACTACAATAAAGAACAAGAAGCATCCTTGAGCAAAGAAGGGATGTTTATCATCAGAGGATTGCTAAAGTAAAGACCCGGTCACATATCACCGGATAGCGTAAAATGGATGCCTGACGAATAGAAACTTTACGAAATCAAATTATCCGGTGGTGAAAGTCGTCTTCATTGCTTCATGCACAAAACATTCTGTCGGATAGAACAACGAACATTGCCCGACAGGGAACGGACAAGAAACGCAAACGAACAGAGACGGATAGATTGAAAATGTTACCCTTCGTTGGGTCGGGCATCTGTTTACGCTATCGGGTGATATGTGACCGGGCCTTAACAAATGAAAAAGAAATGTGTGAACTTTCGTTTTGAATCGAGAACGCTACCCAGGCTTTCCCTACAGTCCAGATGGATTATAGCAGAAATGAATTATGAATATCATCAAGTTCACTCAGGAATGAGGATGGTATAGGGGTCATTCTTCGATAAGTGTATATTTTCGACCATCGTGAGGTCGTGAAAATCAAAACTGTTTCTCCACTTTCTTTCTGTGTGTTTAATATATGTTAACATCTGTAGATTAGGGAAATATTGTTTGGCGCGATCTTTAATGGGGCTATGTAATATTTTTGGGGGTTTTATTAACATGTACACTGTTAATGCGTCATCTCCGTCACAACATTTTTGCACAACTAGATCGTCGCATTTTATCTGAAGAACATAATTCACTTCTTATTCAATCTTTCTTTGGAAAGAAAGGGTGACTGTGAAAAGAAAAAAAAAAACATTGGTCAACCATAATCACATTTTTTTCTCTAGAGCCACCATTTATACTTGCCTTGCTGAATAAATAGTGAATTTTGCCAAATAGTTTTGCTTTCAATCAGTGTGATGAAATTTTCTCAGGAAATTAGGATGAAGAGAGGTACATGATTATGAGTAAATAGATCGCTAAAAATACCAATACAAATATTTTTTACCAGAGTTTAATCTTTGTTGAAATTTATGCATTTGAACTCAGCGTGACGGAGATGACTGAAGCGTGACGGAAATGACTGAAGCGTGTATTTAACATGTTTAAGAATACATTATAATCACATGTTATATAATAATCTAAAATTCATGCAAACTAAGCTTTGTCATAGAATATTTGTCAATTTTGAACAACATTGTGTGTCAATTAACCGAGTTGACAATCCAACTAAAACTCATCATCTCAGTCACAAAAGAGCCGTGACGGAGATGACTATCAGACACATTTAAAGCGCCGATAGCTAATGGCAATGTATTTAATACAAATGAGCGATAGTGATGTATGGTTGTTCCATGGGCACATTCATACAAATGATTAGAAATTCAATCTAACATCTTAATCTAGCTAATATCAATCGTTCGGAGATGATAATCATCATCTCCGTCACGAAAAAAACGTGACGGAGATGATGCGTGACGGAGATGACATTCAGACACATTTAAATCGCTGATAGCTTATAGCAATGTATGCAATACAAATAAGCGACGGTGTTGTATAGTTGTTCCGCGGGCACATTCATACAAATGATTAGAAATTCAATCTAATATCTTTATCTAGCTAATATCAAGCGTTCGGAGATGACGCTTAATAAAGGTACGGACCTGGTTTTTGACAAAGATCTCAAAAAACCAATGTTACTTACCTATAGACCGGGGAAAAAACGTGTCTCTTCTTTCTACTACCTAGTCACCCGACATGTTGCCACCACGATCACTCAAATTTAGCATATTTTTGTACCGTAGATGACGGACTCAAAATGCGTGACGGAGATGACGCAAAACATCGGGACACACAAAACAGATTCCTTTTTTTTTTTTTTTTTTTAATCGTTGCATGTGTGCGTATTTAATCTTGGTATTCGTAGTCAACTCATAAAATTGAATTTATTAAGGTATATTAGGACAAAAATTATGCATCTTTTTTGAAATGCTATATTATGATATTTTTACATGATGCCATCGTGACATGCGAGTTTGAGGGGGGTGGAACATTAAAAAAAATAATATAAAAAAAAGTATAAGAGTTATCACTTTACTTTTTTTTGTATTAGTTGATTTTTTACTTACTTGTAAGTCAAAACAAAGAGATAACAACAAAAAAGCTTTAATTTTTTTTCTATGCGACACCAAAGTAGCGGGACGCAAAACTATACACTTATCGAAGAATGACCCATAGTTGTCCATTCCTAGGGATGGTTTGATTTCAACATTTGAGTATAGCCATTATAGTGTTGGAATAATTCCTCTAGATCTAGGTATAGGGTTCTTCTTCTTCTTCTTGTATAGTCTGCCTCCTTCAACTTGAAGATTCTTGCAAACTAAATGTGTGTGTGTGTGTATACGTGACGTGCATAGTACATATTCTTATTCTATTTATAGTACAAGTCCAATAACTCATTTACAAACAATAACAAAAATAAAATAAATAATTTAACGTATTTACAAGTTCGGAAGGACTGTATTCAGGACAATCTTAGCCACGACTTTCTATCAGATGGCGACGGAAGGCATCTGTTGACGGGGCAGAGGCAATACTCGCGGGTAGTGCGTTCCAGTCTCTCACTGTCCTTGGAAAGAATGACTGCTTATGGTCTTCCAGTCGCGAGTACGGGACGTTGGTATCCTCTTGAGTGGACAGAACGAGTAGATCCGATCACAGGTGTGACGTAGGTTTGGGTCGGGAAGGGAACTACATTGTTGTGTAGTTTGTACATCATGGTCAATCTCATGTCTTCCCTTCTTTGTTGTAGGGTAGGCCATTCGAGCTCCCTCAGCATGTTGTCTACACTTGATGTGTAATGATAACGGTTCAATACGAAACGTGCTGCTCTCCTTTGAACCTTCTCCAATTGGTGTACACTCTTGGCGCTAGTCGGGTCCCATACTGCAGCACTGTACTCCACCAGTGGACGCACCAGAGCCTATAAGCAGCCGCCTTTAAGGTTGGATGGTTAATTCTAAGGTTCCGTCGTAGGAAGGCCAGCATGTTGTTTGCTTTGTGGCATACGTTGTTGATATGTTCATTCCATTTTAAGTCTGGTGTAATGGTGACCCCAAGGTACTTTGTAGAGTTGACTGTTTCTAGGGGGGTGCCGTTGAGATAGTAGGGATGTAGGATGTTGTTCCTCTTCCTTGATATGGTGATTACGTGGCACTTCTTTGTGTTAAGTTCCATCATCCATGAATCAGACCACTCCCCAATTCGATTGAGATCCCCTTGTAGTTGATTGGCTTGTTGGTCATTATCGCTAGTAAGGTATGTGATGGCGTCATCGGCGAAGAGGCGTACTGGGGAGGAGAGCTTGTCAGGCAAGTCATTTATGTAATACAGGAACAGACATGGGCCAAGAACCGACCCTTGTGGTACTGTGATACTCCTGACTCCACACTCACTGCAGTTGACTGTAGACCATCTAAAACCACTCTCTGGCTCTGGGTTATAGAATTGGAAACATGTTTACAAATGGCTTTGGATTTGGAGGCTACAATATATCATCTCTATGGAAAAAAAAGGTTATGGTACATAATGCTTAAAAATTTAAATACATTGAAAGCACACTTTTTTCTGCATACATATCAGAACAGGTGTAATCTTATGAAAAACTTGTGCTAGCATTTATCAGAAGTTTGTAAATGTTTGCATGATTTCCTGGAACACCGTTTACAATTAATGCTCAATATGGGCTAACAATTAGGAAATCATGAACTCTGTCATTTGAAGAGATTTGTGATTTTATTCTGTGTGTATTGGGCTGGGAAATCTAGATATTGACATTTTAATTGCCCTCTTACTTCTAGATCGAGATTTACATACACATTGTTTGGCATGTATGTTCTCTTGTAGTTGATCTGCCTGATCGGGCAAGCAAACTAGACATTTATTGAAATTTTACTTGCCCCACACCAATTTTTACTTGCCCCGGGCAAGCAGGCAAGTGCATACAGTTTGATTTGTTAATGCCTTTTAAATGGACTAATTTTTTGTATTATAAGCGGATGTAACTGGAGAAATGGCCCGTTTGAAATCTTGCATCAGGTATTAAAAAAGTCTGATAAAATTCACTCCTACCATACGTGATTAGTGTGATATTCCTATAATTACTTCTCCAGTGAATTAAAGTGATACCTGTAAAGTGTCAGATATTGCACAAAATGACATTTGAGACTTCAATCCTATATCAATATCATTGTAAAATACAATTGAAAGATTTGTGAAAGTTTGAAAGAAAACGAACACTGTTTACCTAGTGAAAAAAACGAATATTGAGTTCATATTTTATCACCGAATACTGATGGTCTGCCATACATTTGTCGCAGTAATGAATGATTCGTTTGAGATATTCGCACCCGTGTATTTTTACACACGTAGTACATAATTCATGGAATTTGAACTCGCTCGGCTCAAAGTTCAATCTCCGGAATGTTCTCACGCGTGCTGCATGCAGACGTTCTCAGCTAAGACAATTGTACTTTTTTTCAATTGCGTTGATTAACGCTTTAGAAATAATGATTTTCAATGATATTTATCTTCATACTAAAGGGACATTTGAAAAAATTAAACCCTATTTTATTCTTCTCTTACCATACGTAAGCTAAACAACACGGTAGAAGAGAAACGAGGAAGCTCCAAGTAATTTTCGTGGATTTGGACACTTTACAGGTATGACTTTTAGCTCAGTCTAAACAAGGATTCTGATTTTACTTTTGTCTCATAAACTCAAGCGCACAAGAATTCTATCAGTGATTATAGTGATACATGTATCAGTAAATTCATTGTACATCATTTTGGTCTGAAAGTGGTAAAAGAGGATATGTTTTGTACTTGTGTCAAGACAGGATACACTGACTTGTGGACAACAATCGTGTTGGGAACATTGCCAGATAGACAATCCTGCTTTATATTTAAGTATACAAAACATGATGAAAAGCTAGATTTGTTCCAGTTGAGATTGTGCACACTGTTGGTTGAGACATGCAGAGAAGGGAAATCTTACATTAATGATTGATAATAACTCAACAAAGTATGGTGAGCCTCTAAAATGCCAAATAAGAGCCCCTAAAATGCCAAATAAGTGCCACCAAAATGTAAAAATAAGAGCCCGAAAATCATTTTTAAAATAAATAAATGCCCTAGGTAGAACAATAAAGACACAATCTTAAAGGGTTCAATGTAAAATAGATTTTCAGATTGCCATATTATTGTACATGTATGTAGATCGATATGACTTGGAAAATAGCACTTGAAAACCCAATTTTGATTTCCCCCATATTCCACTTGCATAGAATTTCTTGCTTGATCCAGGGCTGTAAATTGTAAACTGACCAGGGGGGTATTTCACAAAGATCCTCAGTTGAACTTAACTCCAAGTTGGACTTAAAAAGTATGGACAGCCATTTGTAGCCTTGGAATAAAATATATTCAAAAGCAAAAATGCAAGTATTTTAGACTTTCCATACATTTTACATCAATAACATGAAATTCTCTTGATAATAGAAAATATCAATGATTTGAATCAACATTTTATGCCTTTTAAAATAAATGTTACAAAATTGTTTCATAGACACTAACGGCTTTCCATAGTTACTAAGTCCAACTTAGAGTTAAGTTCAACTTAGGATCTTTGTGAAACACCCCCCAGGCATGTGGTCAGCTAATGAAATTTGCAAATAAAGAGAGAAACGCCTCGCTCTCGCCTGTGCACAACCCAACGTCAATCTGAGCTGTAATTTGTAATGAACAACTAGATGCTGAGCTACATTTGAAGAGTTGAATTGAACAAAATTGTGCATAAAATTAATTACATGTACCTTCAATCATAAATACAATGTACAGAGAATACGACGTATGACGTCCTGCTATACTTATGTACAGGTTCTATAGTATCTGTGCATCCAGTTGCATCCATTGTCACCTAATTATATTTGCAGAAACACCTTTCTTTCTTATTTCTTTCCTATTTGTGAACCACGGGGTATAATATGCTATTTATATGCATGCATATTTCGAATTAACTTGATACAGGGAGGGGAGTGGGGGGTAGAGGTTAGGGTCTGCAATCCAAATATGACTTTTATACATTTTTGCTGGCCAGAAGTGCAATTTCACTGGCCCCGGGCCAGTGGGCCAGTGCAAGTGTCGAGCTGGAACAATCTTGAAGAACACAAGAACATTAACATTCTCCTATAATCAGGATTCAATAATATTGTGGAAATATTGTTATGATGAACAGAGAACATATTATTACATTTTCTTAGAATATTCCTCTCGATCTGACATGATATTTGCCCAGGCCCCTAGCTCTCAAAAGGCTCTCAAACCAGGAAGAGACATTGCACGCGACAGCATGAATAATCTATTCTGGGTACCCGGCACATAGCTAGAAATAATAAAACGGGTGCATGAATATTGGATTTTGCCTGGCATGTACAGGGGAAAAAATTAACTTGTTCACTACGGTACTAGAATTTGCAATCTCTATGAAGTTAATACAGGGCTCTCCAGGTTCCCATAGCATAGGCATATATAATTAAAGCAATGGGTTAAAATTGTATTCGGTAGTCATGCGTTGCCAGGGGTCTGTATTTATAAGCCCTTACCTGATTGTCCAAGAAAACTGAGTGGCCTTGGGGTTTGCAAAATCTTACTAATTTAGTTGTAATCTGCTATTAGTGAGCGAGGAAAATTAGTTTTGCGCAAATACAATGCACATGTACGTATTCATATTTCATTTGGAAAGTATGAAAAGTGTGTTGCAAACTCTCCTGAATTGCCATACTATGAACTGGAACTACAAACATGCATGTGGGAACATGAATGTGTTAATAATGGAATCTGAGAGTTATTTTGTCCATGTGTAAGCCTTCTAGAGTCCCAGATGATTTGGGAGAATGGATCCGAGAGTTATTTTGTCCATGTGAAAGCCTCCCGAGTCCTGGATGATTTCGGAGAATGGAATCCAAGAGTTATTTTGTCCATGTGAAAGCCTCCCGAGTCCTAGATGATTTCGGAGAATGGAATCCAAGAGTTATTTTGTCCATGTGAAAGCCTCCCGAGTCCTAGATGATTTGGGAGAATGGAATCCAAGAGTTATTTTGTCCATGTGAAAGCCTCCCGAGTCCTAGATGATTTGGGAGAATGGAATCCAAGAGTTATTTTGTCCATGTGAAAGCCTCTTGAGTCCTAGATGATATGGGAGAATGGAATCCAAGAGTTATTCTGTCCATGTGAAAGCCTCCCGAGTCCTAGATGATTTGGGAGAATGGATCCGAGAGTTATTTTGTCCATGTGAAAGCCTGCCGTGTCCTAGATGATTTGGGAGAATGGAATCTGAGTGTTTTGTCCATGTGAAAGCCTCCCGAGTCTTAATAGATGATTTGGGAGAATGGAATCCGAGAGTTATTTTGTCCATGTGAAAGCCTCCCGAGTCCTAGATGATTTGATCGAATATGACATTGAGATTTATTATAGCTTCACATTCTGAGACGTGCAGCCCTGAATATTTTGAATCCATCATTGTGACTTGAATTTCAGAACGGCTTGTGTAGTTCTTCATGCACTAAACTCAAAATATACACATCTGTGCACAACTAGTGTACATTATTTACGCAAGCCTCCACACTAACTTTTTTCTGTACTGGTCTGTTCGGGCAAGTAAAATCATATATTTTAAAATTTTACTTGCCCCGATATTTAGAATATATATACTTGCCCACTCTCTTTTATAAATATGAGATTTGCACGTATGAAATTACATTGCATCTCTTGTACCTGAACAATTATTTAGTTGCCTGATTGTGGGCAAGCAAGCTTTTCTAAAGACAATTCATACAATTTACTTGCCCGACATTAACTTGCCCAAGCCTGCAAGTGAATAGTGTCGAGCCCTGATTTTAGTATTATACTATCAATGCACACGTAGCATGCCATCAAACCTGTGTATAGTGACCACCGAATGGAAACAAGCTACATGTATATGTAAGTGGCCACTGTAGACAGGTTACCTATCTCTGAGACAGGTTCCATAACATTGTTTTTCTGTGGAGTGGTTCATGATTAGTAGCCACTAACTAGGCAGGTTAGCTGCTATAGACAGGTGGCCACTAAGACAGGTTTGACTGTACTACTTATTTAGTAAATTTCTATTTTTCATGCCTGACTGAGCCTCGAGGACAAAATAAATATCAAGCATTACATTGGATTTGTTAGTGATATGTTAATATCTACTGCTGATCGATGTATTTGATCACAGCCATTCTTATTGTTGACAAATATATTTCTTTACTTTGTTTTTATTTACCAGCTTTAAAGTTTACAAGACGGGTACTTAACATGCATTGTAGATTATACGTTCAAGTACCATTAACACATTGCTCATACCTATCCAATGAATTTTGTTCTGAATATCAAATGATATTTCAACAAATTTGCAAAATGTGCTGTGAATTCATATTTTAAGCAAAATATTCACTAGAAGGAGACATCATCATGAGTCGAGAAATTTTGGGAATAACCATTATTCAAGATTATTTTATTCTATGCGGAATTGCAGATCTTTATTTTGACCATGTTATTGGTATTGGATGTATCCATCATTTGACATTTAAAACAAATGTCATTTAAGGAGGTTTTCTTAGGAGAGTATCCTAAAAATAGCTCATAATTGTGTGTATAATGCGGTGTAGGCTTACACATAATTATACAGCATATAAACTATAGTGGATTTGTCTCCAATACTGATGTGTAATGTCTCTTTTTTCATTTCAACATCATCATAATGAAATAAAAATATACAAATAAAACATTTTATTAGTCAGGGTAAGTTAACTTACTTACTTACTTATAATGCACTTCTAAATCCCAACATAAAAACAAATATTTTGTGTAAGAACGTTACATTCATTTAGGAATTTACAATGTGTGTTGAAGGAACCAGAACATCTTCTTGGAAAGATTAAGTGATGACCCTATTGTTCCTGCCCATCACAGCCAAATAAAAATGACTATACATGTATAGTAATCAGCAAGTTGATTGTTGACATTATAAGCAGGAAGCCATTTATTACAGGGTTTGATTGATGCATGTAATTATGTAATAATTTAAAAGCCCATTGTTTAAAATGCCAGAATATCTTAACCAGTTCCCATCTTCAAGATTTGTAAAACCCCATAGGCCTTGTACATGTACATGTAGTAGCCCACCCGGTTTTCTTAGACAAGGGGTTAATTAGTGTAACATCATCAAGTTCTAACAGAAAACTGTGAAATATCCCATAATTATCCTTAAATAGACATACATGTACTGTAGATGCATTGACCACAAGGCAGGAATTAATGTTTTATGTTAGGGGGCTACTTTTCCAATCTGATGCCATCCCAACAAATTTCACATAATACCCTATAGTCCCTATAGTAGGCTTGTTAAGAGGTCCGCCACTGCAATTTGGGGTACAATTCTTTTAGTAACTTCAACATATTCCTTGGATAAAAAGAAGAAAATTCATCCAAAGAGACACTCTGTATCTATGCAAATTAGGCCTAATTTCCATAATTTATGCAAATTTATTCATGAAAATGGGATATTCCATGAAAATGGTGTTTTTATTGACATATTTTAAGGAGAACATATTCCTTGGATCAAAAGAAGAAAATTCATTCAAAGAGACACCCTGTTTATATGCAAATTAAGTCTAATTTCCATAAGTTATGCAAATGTATTGATGGGAATGGGATATCTATGCCAATGGTGTTTTTATTGACATATTCGGGAGAAAATAATCCTTGGATCAAAAGAAGAAAATTTATCCAAAGGGACACTCTGTATCTATGCAATTTAGGCCTAATTTCCATAATTTATGCAAATTTATTCATGGGCCCAGAAATAACGGAACGGGGCACTTCCCAAAATAAAGCCACGAAATGACTGGGTCCATCGGATAGTGTGTCATTTCAAATGAAAATTGATACCAAGAACATTCATTTTGGTTGTGTAGTTTTTGTTTTACAGCGCTGTGAGTGACACCATGTCAGGGTTCATTTTTCTTCAATTTTGACTGACCTATTGGCTAAAGAATGACCCAAAACGGCTCGTTATAGAATTACGGTGCTGTGGCTATTCAGTCGATTGCACATTAACAAAGGTGTCCGCATCATTGTTCACCGTAATTCTATGACGAGCCGTTCGGGTCATTCTTTAGCCAATAGGTCAGTCAAAATTGAAGGAAAATGAACCCTGACATGGTGTCACTCACAGCACTGTAAAACAAAAACTACACGACCAAAATTAATGTTCTTGGTATCAATTTTCATTTGAAAAGACACACTATCCGATGGACCCAGTCATTTCGTGGCTTTATTTTGGGAAGTGCCCCGTTCCGTTATTTCTGGGCCCATGAATAAATTTGCATAAATTATGGAAATTAGGCCTAATTTGCATAGATACAGAGTGTCTCTTTGGATAAATTTTCTTCTTTTGATCCAAGGATTATGTTCTCCCGAATATGTCAATAAAAACACCATTGGCATAGATATCCCATTCCCATCAATGGGTCATTCCATGTCAAATCACCCAAAAAAAGTGAAAATTTTCATCGTACCCCCTTCAAATTTGCTAATATTTGGTATGTATGATATTTCAACCTTTTAAAGCGCAAAGATTTAAGTTTTAGCCCAATCCGCCCAACGGTTTTGGCGCTATGGTCGATTCTTCGGGGGTAGTTTTGTCAAAAATGGGCGTGGGCACCGTTTTTCAAATCGCCATTGTCCGTTAATTTGTCTGGATTGCTATTGTATGGGGATTAGCAGGTCTATTTAACAGTGGTGAGCCAGAGTGTGAATAGGCTCTAATCCTGACTTTGAAAAGGTCTTTTTCATACAATACAGCCCTATAGAATCCTTGGACATGGGTGTAGGTTTTAAATAATTCAATTTTACATGAAATTTGCAAACTTAAAACAAGGCTGTAGAAAAAACAAGAAATAATACATCTCCAATTCTTTCATATGTTGTAGATATTATATCAAGACAAGATTTAAGCCAAAAAAATTCTCAAAATTATTTGATCCACGAGGCAAAACGGAAGGTTGAAGCCTAAGGTCGAAGGTTATCGTATCCAAACTCGCTCATGCATGAAAACAAATGGCATAAATAGATCGCATATAACATCTCCAGTCCAATGACACCATTAAAAAATAAATTGACCCAACGGTTAACGGACAATGGCGATTTGAAAAACGGTGCCCACGCCCATTTTTGACAAAACTACCCCCAAAGAATCGCCCATAGCGCCAAAACCGTTGGGCGGATTGGGATAAAACTTAAATATTTGCGCTTTGAAAGGTTGAAATATCATACATACCAAATATGAACAAATTTGAAGGGGGTACGATGAAATCCATTGGGTGATTTGACATGGAATGACCCCAATACATTTGCATAAATTATGGAAATTAGACCTAATTTGCATATAAACAGGGTGTCTCTTTGAATGGATTTTCTTCTTTTGATCCAAGGAATATGTTCTCCTTCAAATATGTCAATGAAAACACCATTTTCATGGAATATCCCATTTTCATGAATAAATTTGCATAAATTATGGAAATTAGGCCTAATTTGCATAGATACAGAGTGTCTCTTTGGATGAATTTTCTTCTTTTCATCCAAGGAATATGTTGAAGTTATTAAAAGAGTTGTACCCCAAATTGCAGTGAACACCCATATTTTGGGGTCTTAACAAGCCTACTACTATGGTAATTTTAGGGGCTACCTACTGATTTCAGGGGGCTATTTTGAAAATAAAGGGGAAAAATCGCCCTCAGCCCCCGTATATTTCTTACCCTGATTGACCATCTATGCTATCTACCAAAGACACTAGAAGGGGAAGACTGGACACTTCGGGGATTTTGTGTAACGCTGAATTTCGTACATGGGGAAGGGCGCTCCTAGCGTTGGGTAGGTAAACTTTTTGTTGTTTTCACGCGTAGCCATTGAAAACACAATAGGGAACAACGGCGAGCAGGTCGAAAATAGCTGTATCTCCATTTTGGAAAGAGGTGTACCTTTGAAACTTTGCATACAGATAGCATTCTGGTAGTTCTTTAAAATGATACCAAATTTGTTAGGAAAGGTTTTGTAGTTTTGAAACAAATTAAGAAAATGTTTGCAAAAAATCCCAAAATGTAACAGTGCCACCTATTTGGGAGGCGAGTTCATGACACATGACCATTTATGTATCCATGGTGAATGAAAACAGAATAAGATTAAGCTCCAAAACGTATTGTTCCTTAAAATTTCAATACCAAGAAACTTTTTTGAAGAATTTTCAAATTATCAGTTCTAAAATGTAACCCTTTGTACCACTTGTTATACTATTGATTGTGAAAATGACCATATATAAGGTTAATCAACAGAACGTTTTATGAATCCTTGCCATTATATAATATAGCTTTGATATTTTTAAAATTGTAGGTAACAAAGGCAGTTATTTAATTTAAGGTATTATCTTATTGGCGAGATTACTGATCCAAAATATTCTTGTGCTTGTCTTTTTCTTTCTTTCTTCTATAACTTATCTAACTCCCAATTTTCTCTCCCTTTTTTTCTCCTTGTCTTGTTTTTTTTTCTTCTAATTTTCATTTCATTCTAAGTAGTAGTCATTATTGTTTGTAGACCATTTAATGTTATTTACTACAGGGGAGAGGTTCCCTTCCCCTGTAGTATTACTAAGTAGTGAGTTATAGTATTACAATTTGATAGTGGTAGTAGTAGTAGTAGTAGTATACATGTATGTAGTTTAAGGTAATGTAAGAGTAACTTTTGAGGGCGCTGCACCCTACAAGCCTTGCTTCTATGCAGCGTCCTCCATTTTCAACAATTATTTATTACTGATTTGTATATGTATTTTATCTATTTAGTAACTCCTGTAAGAATGCATTTTGTATTTCATTTTGTAAATTATCCTGGGGGGGGGGGGGGGGGGGGGTCTGTCCTCATTGAAAGGGGGGTATCATGCGTGACTAAGAAAACAAGTAATTAGGGTGGTTTTTCACGATCAGGGTCTCAAAATCACCCAAAATCAGGAAATAGGGTATCTATTTTAGGCTGATGAATTACTCGTTTATAGGGTATCAAAAAGATGAATTACTCGTTTAGGGTCTCAAAAACTCAGCTTACTTGCTTAGGGTATCAAAAATAGTAATAGGGGTTTACAAAAAAAAAGATTACTTGCTTAGGGTATCAAATATAGTTATGACTTGCTTAGGGGTTTACACAAAATTGATTACTTGCTTAGGGTATCAAAAATACTTGCTTAGGGGTTTACACAAAATTGATTACTTGCTTAGGGTATCAAATTACCGATAATCATACTTGCTTAGGGTGTATTTTTTGCACCACGCAAATACTCAAGGTTCATTCAAGGTTCAAGGTTCATTTTATTTCTTTCTTTCACAAACATTTTTACATATAATAATAGAACAAAACAGCATAAGAAAAACAATTTAAGTGCAATATTAAGTCGATATACAATCCAAATGAAAGAAAGTGGAGACCTTAGAGAAGCTGGGCTTGCAAGAGCAAGGTCCCCATATAACATAATACATCAATGTTTCACTTTTTAAAATGTTTAGGGTGCTTTTGGCAAGTCCTTGGTCACGCATGATACCCCCCTTTCTATGAGGACAGACCTCCCCCCCCCCCCCCCCCCGGGTAATAATACTTTTGTTGAACATGAAAATAAATGAACTGAACTGTAAGGTGTAATTAAAATTCAGATCAAACTGAGATCTCATTGCATCGTTTATTTTGTTGGTGTGTGTGTGTATATTTGTGTGTGTATGTCTGTGCATTTGTGTGTATGTTTGTATACATTTTTGTATGTATATGTGATAGTATGTGTATGTGTTTGTATGTTTGTAGGCCTACATAGTACATGTATGTATGTTGATGTGTCATGTGTTTGTGTGTGTATGTGTCTACAATAACATGACCAGCTTTCTGGCAGCTTTCCCACATGGAGATTTTAAATTCAGAACTAGAAATGCTGTGGCACACTAACTATTACAAAAAAAACACCAAAAACAAAACAACAGATTTCTAGGGGACCCTCCCCCCCCCCCCCCCCTCCCCCCATCCAGCTGCCGTGCGGCCATACCCTTGCTTCCACCCAAATTCTAGCTGTAAGAGTGTAGGTCTACAATTCTTCATATAAAGAGAAAAGAGGTATTTAAATAAATGTTACTATTTTGATTTCAAACCATGACACAGGTAACTGCAACAATCTTGATGACGAGTTCGTTTTTAACAGCAAGCAAAGAAACTTGTACGTGAATGTTGACTTGATTCTGCATGTCTACTATTAAATATTTCTTGGAAATTTTCACCTGTAAGCAGACAAACTTATAAACAAACTCCTTTTAATATTTAGTGTACATTTTGGGATAAAAAAAGCAAAAATAAGAAGGAATTTGATACTTCACTACCAGTTCCCTATTGTGTTTTCAATGGCTACGCACGAAAACAACAAGAAGTTGACCTACCCAACGCTAGGGGCGCCCTTCCCCATGTACGAAATTCAGCGTTACATCGATTGCTGTACAAAACCGGCGCAGTGTCCAGTCTTCCCCTTCTAGTGTCTTTGATTATACAACTTGCCACTTCGTCTACTCTCATTTCGTCTATGAATTAATATGCCTGATCAGAAACAATTCTCTAAAATGGATTTTCTTTTAAAATTATGACTTCCTATATAATGTATCTGCCACCCACTGAGTTAGGGAAACGGCAATTTTATTTACTAGACAAAATGCGACGGATAACTGAATGGGTGTAGAGCAAACAACCATCGTGTGTATGCATAGTAGGTCTCAAATGAGTTACTAGTCAAACCTGTGTATAGTGACCACCTAAGGGAAACAATACAATTGGCCACTGTATACAGGGGGCCTATATAGACAGGTTCCATAACTGTTTTTCTCTTCATGGGAACACTTTTGGTGGCCGCTATAGGCAGGTTGGCTGCTATATACAGGTGGCCACTAAGACAGGTTTGACTGTATTAGCTATTCTGAGTTGAACCTGGCCTTTCTCTTCTGCAGAGATTTAAACAAATCATTTACATCCTATTTATTTGGTGATTTGTATGTTATTTCAGTTAGTGTTTTGATGTTTGGTTTAAGTAATGGAATACAATTTAATGAATGCTATATTTACATTGTGAAACTTAGTAATGTAATACAAAATGCAAATCTTGATGACGAGTGCTTTGAAAATTTCGAGTTTGCTTCACTCGAAATTCTTAGGAGGCTTCAAAATGCTATGACCTATATTGTATTTTCAACAAAATATTGTTGTTTATTGACATAAATATGATTGAACGGTGTATATTTTTGCAAAAGAAACAATAGTCATTGTTGCATTCTCGATAAAACAAGTAACTTGCAGAAGAGTGAGAACGTGTAGATGAAATGTTTAAAATTAATTAGAAATCAGATATGGGAACGTACAAATGGTTGTAGCATAAAAATAAATAAAATTGTAAAATAAAAATGGAAAAAGAATTCGCTGCGAGCAGGGTTCGAACCTGCGCGGGAAGATCCCATTGGATTTCAAGTCCAACGCCTTAACCACTCGGCCATCACAGCTCCCGCGATACTCTCAGGGGCTTTATTGTATACATTCAATGCACTGCGTACAGCGTGGGGCTCCTACGTGAAAAGTCTATGCGGACGGTTTGTGTGTGTTGTGTGTATAATAGGAACGCATGCTAAGTGCGGAATGCATTGAAGGTGTACAAAAATCGATCGCATTGTCATATCCTAGTCTTCATTGCAGACCTTAATTTTCAGTTTCAAATCACCAATCGTGAAAGACATACTATAGATAAATACAAAAATGTTTCAATTTAATTGTAATACATGTAG
Organism: Echinarachnius parma; assembly: GCA_037951105.1. NCBI lineage: Eukaryota > Metazoa > Echinodermata > Echinoidea > Clypeasteroida > Echinarachniidae > Echinarachnius > Echinarachnius parma. Next base: position 23,749 of record JBAMJV010003957.1, on the reverse strand, counting down.
TAACGAAAACACAGTTGGGACTCCAAGGGTTTTTTTTTTCTAGAAGGGGGGGGGGGGGGGGGGCGTAAACTAGAGATTTGAAACCATTACATGTACTAATATTCCAATACGTGGACATATTTAAATATATATAATTCATTATGTATATGAATATGTTGAGTAACGGTATTTCCCGAAGTGCCCCCCGATATTTTTTGTGAGATATTGAAAAACTCTCTGTCAAATTCGAAAGAACATACAATTTTAATGACAGAATAGACTTTATTTGATCAAAATCGGTTCAGAAACGGCTGAAATATCCATAAATATATTTGTATTCAAAATGTTTTTCACCGGTAATCACTGGGCGATATTTTAGACTTTGTAGAAAAAAAAAATTAAATGCTCGAAGACTACTTTGAAAACAATCTGAATAGGTTTTTAAAAAGTCGTTGATGATATCTCTATTGAATCAGTATTTTAACAAACATTAAATGCAGATTTTTGTATGAACAAAGATTTTTTTTAAATAACGCCCCTCTTGAGTTGTAACGGCTCTTTTTGAATGATTACAGGGGTTTTACTTAGTCGTTTGTAATTATGTATACTTTTCGAGCATGGTGAAGTTATAACTATTACTTTGTTCCGTAATGCTGCACGTTTTGGTTACTTAAGTTAAGTTTGACCAATACTCAACTATCCCTTTAATATAAGTATACTAATGTGTATAATTATGTTGATATATGATTAAGAAATGATTCAAATCTCAAGAAATGATTGATGGATTCTCACCAAACTTGGTGCATGTGCAAAAATAGCTTGTGATCGCGTAATCTCAAGAATAAATCAAACGATTATTACCAAACTTGGTACATGTATGTAATGAGAGAACGAAGTGATCAGGTCAAAAAGATCACGTAATATATGAAAATGGCTTGTTTTTGCAATATCTCACGAACCACTTGATAGATTATTACGAACACAGTCAGTGATTAGATTTTGGGGGTCATGAGGTCGAAGGTCACATGGGTAAATTGATATGTTAAAATATATCTTAATTGTGATATCTCAAGAATTGGTTGACAGGTTGCCATCAAAGTTGGTTTAGGTGTTTATCATAAATCATAAGTGAATGAACTGATAAGATTTAAAGGGTCACTATTTCAAAAGTCAAAGGTGACTGAAAAAAGCAAAGAAAATTAAAAGTCAAAGGTGACTGTGCTTATAAATTATAATGTATTGGAACTCTATAATACGTGTAAATGTGTATATAAACTATAAAATATATATAGTTATTAATAGTTTATCAGAGCTCCACATTAAAGTGATATTTCAGTTTTGGTGTAGAGGGCGCTTCATGAAATAATTTGTTAGTGAGGTAATGAACAGTATGTTTAAAATTTGAAAGAGCACACAATTTTTTAGAAATAACCAACTTTGTTTGATCAAAATCGGTTCAGAAACAGCTGAAATATCCATAAGTATATCCCATTGGAATGAATGTTGGGGACCAACTTGTATTCAATAGAATATGTATTTATTAATTTACTTGTTTGTATAAAACAAAATGTATATATTTATTTGACAAATCATTCATTTACGTAATAATTTATTTATTTATTAATTTATATATTTTCATATATTAACTTTACAATTAATAATTGCATTATGTAATTTACATCCGCATGATATCATACTAGAAATATACAACTGTATTGGACGTTACCTGGAAGGGGTGTGGGTTGTTCTTCCTCGACCCGGAGGCCGACCCTGTCCGCAGGTACGGCTCCGCCTTATTGTACCCCTTGTCATCGTAAACGGCCGAATAGTGTGTCTTACCGACCGGACCCCGAGGATCGAAAGACGTGCGGTACGATGTGTCTGTTGTACCGGGCCTACAAGAGATAATGGTATTAATTGTAATAACTTTAAGACTTTTAAATGAAATAAGTATACTAGTAATCAGTGATGAATACCAGTATAGGTTCTGCCTGAAAAACTAGCAACAAGCTAAATGATATTTAACTTAAGAGAATTGATAGTAGGCCTACTTCCAGTTGTTTCAATAACAATAATAATTCCTTTGTGTCAGTTTGTTTTCCTTCTATAAATGCATCTAGCACTGACTGAATATACAAAATAATCGTACAGGAAATGTATTATACAAAGCTTGCAAAAATTATTCTTGTTTTTTTCTTCAATTTATTGTACAGATCCAGCTGCGGGCGACTGAAGTAGATCCTCAGCAAATATCACGTGATTGAAGTAAGTCAAGTTACCTTGCATTGGGCACGTGGTTAAACGGCTTCGGTGGGTAGTCGTTCCTATGTGACGTCATCGTTCGTTTGACCTTTGCCCCCGGTGTTCCGGGTCGCCCTGCATCAAAAGGAAATAGGAGACATTAATGTACACAAATATTGTAACTTTTTATAATCGAAAGATTGATGGGGAACATAATATCTGAAAGAATATTCAAGTCAATTGGATCGTGAGATTTCGAACCTGGCAGGTTCTTTAATGAAAGCATATGACAAGTAACCCAAGTAAACATACAATTAACAATACAATTAATACAATTGATACATGACGAGTTTGATATGTGAAGGAGTTAGACAAGAACAAAAGTAGTACAGAGTGAACAGGAACAAAATCAAAACAATGAATGACGCTGCAAGCAGGATTCGAACCTGCGCGGGGAGACCCCATTGGATTTCGAGTCCAACGCCTTAACCACTCGGCCATCGCAGCTGTCGTTAATTAATTAACAACACTCATTCCGATGACTAATGACAATTCAACTTTTAAAAAAATGAATATTGAAATAATAAAAAAACTCGATAAAATGTGTAAACGCTGCAAGCAGGATTCGAACCTGCGCGGGGAGACCCCATTGGATTTCGAGTCCAACGCCTTAACCACTCGGCCATCGCAGCTACCATTACATATTAAAGAACTGTGTTATTATGTGAAAGGGCGCTTTTCAAACAGCTCACAGGGAGGCGCTATAATGTACGTTCCGTGCACTCTCCGTAGCTCAAACACATTAATAATAATAATAATCTTTATAAAGTGCAGTCTAACATTGAGGTATTAACCACTCGGCCGTCGCAGCTGCCGTTGATTAATAAATATCACTCATTCCGATGAATTATGACAATCAAACTTTTTTTTAAAAGAAGATATTTGAAAGAATGACCCAAAACAAGAAAAATGTGTCAACGCTGCAAGCAGGATTCAAACCTGCGCGGGGAGACCCCATTGGATTTCGAGTCCAACGCCTTAACCACTCGGCCATCGCAGCTACAGTTAATTAATTAATATGAATCATTCTAATGATTTATCATTATCAAACTTTTAAAGAAAGTGGAAAGAAGGACCAAAAACAGTTAACGCTGCGAGCAGGGTTCGAACCTGCGCGGGGAGACCCCATTGGATTTCAAGTCCAACGCCTTAACCACTCGGCCATCAAAGCTGCCGTTAATTAATTAATGTGACTCTTAGTCCGATGAATAACAATCAAACTTTATTTTTTTATATGAAAATAAGGACCAAAAACAGTAAACGCTGCGAGCAGGGTTCGAACCTGCGCGGGGAGACCCCATTGGATTTCGAGTCCAACGCCTTAACCACTCGGCCATCACAGCTACTGTTAATTAATTAATATGAATCATTCTAATGATTTATCATTATCAAACTTTTAAAGAAAGTCCAAAACAGTTAACGCTGCGAGCAGCGTTCGAACCTGCGCGGGGAGACCCCATTGGATTTCAAGTCCAACGCCTTAACCGCTCGGCCATCGCAGCTACTGTTAATTAATTAATATGAATCATTCTAATGTTTTATCATTATCAAACTTTTAAAGAAAGTGGAAAGAAGGACCAAAAACAGTTAACGCTGCGAGCAGGGTTCGAACCTGCGCGGGGAGACCCCATTGGATTTCAAGTCCAACGCCTTAACCGCTCGGCCATCGCAGCTACTGTTAATTAATTAATATGAATCATTCTAATGTTTTATCATTATCAAACTTTTAAAGAAAGTTGAAAGAAGGGCCAAAAACAGTTAACGCTGCGAGCAGGGTTCGAACCTGCGCGGGGAGACCCCATTGGATTTCAAGTCCAACGCCTTAACCGCTCGGCCATCGCAGCTACTGTTAATTAATTAATATGAATCATTCTAATGATTTATCATTATCAAACTTTTAAAGAAAGTGGAAAGAAGGACCAAAAACAGTTAACGCTGCGAGCAGGGTTCGAACCTGCGCGGGGAGACCCCATTGGATTTCAAGTCCAACGCCTTAACCGCTCGGCCATCGCAGCTACTGTTAATTAATTAATATGAATCATTCTAATGATTTATCATTATCAAACTTTTAAAGAAAGTGGAAAGAAGGACCAAAAACAGTTAACGCTGCGAGCAGGGTTCGAACCTGCGCGGGGAGACCCCATTGGATTTCAAGTCCAAAGCCTTAACCGCTCGGCCATCGCAGCTACTGTTAATTAATTAATATGAATCATTCTAATGATTTATCATTATCAAAATTTTAAAGAAAGTGGAAAGAAGGACCAAAAACAGTTAACGCTGCGAGCAGGGTTCGAACCTGCGCGGGGAGACCCCATTGGATTTCAAGTCCAACGCCTTAACCGCTCGGCCATCGCAGCTACTGTTAATTAATTAATATGAATCATTCCGATGATTTATCATTATCAAACTTTTTTTTAAAGTGGAAAGAAGGACCAAAAACAATTAACGCTGCGAGCAGGGTTCGAACCTGCGCGGGGAGACCCCATTGGATTTCAAGTCCAACGCCTTAACTCGGCCATCGCAGCTATATATTGTTACAGTTTAAGTGCTTAATCACCTGCATTACATTAAAATACATTAAATAATTATGGTATTTGGTTTAATTGAAATCAATAATTGATGATTGCATTTCATGTCTTATGAAATATAATGACAAAACTTGAATAATCGCATTACACATATAAATAACTTCACCTTAAAAATCATTTTATGTGCGAGTAAATACATGTGACGAGTTTTATTCACATGTAAACATTATTTATTTAAAAGCCAATCATTAATTTATTTTGTCGCCGGAAAGAGTACTGTAACTCAAGCTTCTCTGCTGAGCGCGGTGTGTTTATTTTGTTCAATTCAACATACAAATGTACAATTAAATTATTAATAACGTCACCTCACATGAACACACTATTATTTATCATTCATATAGACAAGAAAAAGTGGGATAACAAATTAAATCCATGATTAATAACAACATAATGTGCACGATTTGATGAATAACTTTGGAATAGTTTTCAAAGGACACCCTGATTACCAGTACGTGTTTATAACGAAATAAACTGATCCAAAAAGGCCGACTTACATCAAGAAATTAATACAAATGAAATGTTTTTAGAATAGAAAATCGACGGCGGGAAAAAAGAAAGTGAATCAATTTAAGGATATTTATCATTTCGCTATTAACCCATATTGGCTGCTAGATAATATATTGCACTTTGAAAAATACAAAGTCTATCATGATCATATTAAAACAAAATAATCAGAAAGATACAAGACATATGTTTATAATAATGTCAAGGCTAGTATTCAATCTAGTGTTATATACATTTTTACATTTGCAATCTTTGATTTGTCAGGAAATATTATAATATAAGGAATAATTTAAGATGTTGCACAATGGTAAACAAATTATATGTATACATTTGTAAATAATCGATATATGATTATCGTCGAGACAAGCACTAGATCGATTGATCGATTCCTAAAATTACAAATAACATGTACAATATTATCAGGAATAATTGGAAAAGAGCTGTCTGAGTATTTTCTACAAAAATATCATACAGTACATAATCATTATTGTTTATATTACTTTAAATCGTCTTCGAAAAAAATACCAATATTTACAATATATATATGATGTAAAATCATATTAATTTGAGATTTTCCGATTACTAACATCGATCACATCATCATCGATGCACCGTTGTACGTCATTCAACTTTTAACTAAAAATTTTGATATTTATAGCACATACTGTATATTTATCACGTTACATTGTCACAATATTATTATAATTTATAGAATACAATACAACATACTGTACAATGATCTAACATCGAACTTAAATATTTACCAGATTAAACAGATTATTAGTAAACATGTTATCGATTAACATCGATGCAATCGATCACATTTGATTTTGATGTGTTTTTATTTTACAAACGCCTCATTAAGAACATCATATTTTTCATATTCTGTTGAACGTTATTTGTTTTATGTATACTACCTCCAAAAATTCTAGTTTCATTTTATATGATAATGAATATGTTATTTAGCTGAATTTTAATATATTAGTATATAAATCATAAGTATTTCCTCTTGCTCAATTCTTCGGAAACCCCTGTTGTATTCATAATGGGGAATTTTGGGGGCATCTGTATTCTTATATACTCCGCAAAAAAAGAAACTGGACACTTGTATAAGTTGAAATTTTTCATATTAATGTACGATAAAGTGTACATGATCATATATCAAATTAAAGGGAATTTAGTCCTCTACATGCGTGGTATAACTTAAAGGCGTAATCGTTCATGCATGAAATGCCATGGTCAATTAACACTAGCAAGGTCCGTTTTCAAAAATAGCAAAACAATGGAGGACCACACCATTCGACTGAAATGATAGTAAGCGTTTCACTTAAAACAAGATGAGCGGGGCAAGTACATTATGACATTATTCAACTTTATTGTTATGAACAAACTCTGGAAATACAAATTTGTCAATAAATCAGGGCCAGGTTATAAGAGCATTATCATACTGGTCTGTATTACAGGCATGAAGCTTGTCTATTTCATGTGTCCCCTGCAATTTTAACCATAATTACCTAGATAAATGTCATGTTAAAGACTGCCCAAATGTTTGACCAAGGGTGACTTCAGGTTTTGAAGATCTTTGGACTACGGTATAATTCCTGAGAGGAATTTATACCATTTTCATGCTGAAATAAGGGCACAAACTGTGGTTTTGACTAATAAAGCTTTGCCATGGAATTCCCCATTTTGTTACTTTTGGATGAAAATAAGACCTATAACGTTCACAATTTGTCTTCATTTATACTCTTTATTGAGATGAAGATAGAAAAGGTCACATTTGTAATGAAAAATTATGCCATCTCATGAATATAGCGTTTTACATTATGCTTATCAACATTTATATGGTTGAGTGGATGTTCCATTTTTGCTATTTTTGAAAACAGACCTTGGTGTGGTTAATTGACCGTGACAAGTCATGCATGAATGATTTCATCTGGATTTCATATTGAATATTGAAGAGGGTAATTTTATCTTTAATTTGATATACAATATCATATATTTTATCGTTAATGAATACGAAATATTTGGTCTCATACAAGTGTCCAGTTTCTTTTTTTGCGGAGTATATATCACAAAAGAATTTGTTAGAACCTGACGTTTTAAATTGTTTGCAAGATACATTATTAGTTCCACTGAAAATTATGTCAACGCCTTTCGAAAAGGAACAATTTTAAAGACCAAAATATGTTTAATCGGTAAATTGCCACTTGGTCTACAACCATTTGGTCTACTAGAAAATTATGAATCTGGCGGCTTAATTATGATTATGATTATGGATTATGATTAGGGTTAGGGTTGTGGATTAGGGTTAGGGTAAGGGTTAGGGTTAGGGTTTTGGAGGCATCAGGTAGTAGACCAAATGGGAAGTAGACCAACTGAAATTAGACCAAGTGAACATAAACCGTTTAATCTTCCATATGAAATGTTAAATGTATTTTCACATCAAATAAATCAAAATACATATAGATTGATTTGTTGTCATAGGCTATATAATGTAAACTTATATGTTTAGTTTTTTTTGGTGTATTCTTGTGTATTTTTAAACTGAATGTTCATTCATTATAAGGCAAAATAATACAATTACAACGCGGTTCGCCATGTTGAACTCGGATAGTTTGTGCACAATGCATAACACGGAGCCATTGTGTATTTCGCACGGTGCACAAGGCATTCCCAAGATGGCACCGCGAGTCTAATTTACGAATCCGAATACCTTTAGTTTGTAGCCATCAGAAGCTGTGATGGCCGAGTGGTTAAGGCGTTGGACTCGAAATCCAATGGGGTCTCCCCGCGCAGGTTCGAACCCTGCTCGCAGCGTTTACAATTTGTTGTCCTTCTTTGCATTTGCATATTTAAACAAAAAAAGTAAGATTGCCATAAACCATCAAAAAGAGTCATATTAATTAATTAACGGCAGCTGCGATGGCCGAGTGGTTAAGGCGTTGGACTTGAAATCCAATGGGGTCTCCCCGCGCAGGTTCGAACCCTGCTCGCAGCGTTTTCCGTTTTTGGTCCTTCTTTGCATATTTTTAAAAAGTGAGGTTGCCATAAACCATCAAAAAGAGTCATATTAATTAGATAACGGCAGCTGCGATGGCCGAGCGGTTAAGGCGTTGGACTTGAAATCCAATGGGGTCTCCCCGCGCAGGTTCGAACCCTGCTCACAGCGTTTTCCGTTTTTGGTCCTTCTTTGCATAATTTTTAAAAAGTGAGGTTGCCATAAACCATCGGAAAACGTCATATAAATTAATTAACGGCAGCTGCGATGGCCGAGTGGTTAAGGCGTTGGACTTGAAATCCAATGGGGTCTCCCCGCGCAGGTTCGAACCCTGCTCGCAGCGTTAACTGTTTTTGGTGCTTCTTTCCACTTTTTT
>JBAMJV010003957.1:0-10000 GCA_037951105.1 Echinarachnius parma | reverse complement strand
GCAGGTATCAAATTTTTGTTTTGGCTGTCCAGTAAAAAAAAAAAAAAGAGAGCAAAAGAAGCCCTTTCTCATCGACCCAAAATATGTCCGTATGCCTGTGCCACCACTAAAATAAGATCATTAATCCATGTGCCCCCTCACAACAATGCAAGGCTTACCTGGTGCCCCCCCCCCCCCCCCCCCTTCCACTGAAACAAATTCCTAGCTGGGCCACTGCCCTCTACCCCTCCACTTATAATGGGTTGATCTTGTCTCCGCCCCTGGTAATTTAAAGACTCATGTTTGTCAACTTGTCAAACGTTGTTCTCTGTGTGTTCTTCCTCTTCACCCTCTTCTTTACATAAACCACACAAAGCAATATGACCTTTGACACACTCATCAGTTATTCTATTCTCTTCGGCGGGAAAACAAATATTTTCGTCACATCTATCTAGGTCACATATTATGTAGGTTGCCATGATACCAGCCACAACAATATTCCTCATGCAGAATACCAACTATATTAATCGTTTAATATTATTAACAGTTAATAATTTCTAGAGATCCGTATAACAAATTGACGCCATACGTGCGCAATATCAAGCAAGAAACTACTGGGTTTTTTCCTGATATGTTAAACGTAGATGGTTTTCATTGAAGTATCGTAAGTATATGGTCATACATGTATAACCCCCGAAGCTTTCACAACTCCTTGTATGTGAGGGGACACAGGGAAGTGTGTTTTAGTGGCCCGAATACTTATCATCCTTCTTCCCGTCTTCATCTAACAAAACGAAATAAAACATAAAAAAGAGCTAAACACATAAAAGATCTTTAGTTACGTGGTTCAAAATAATAATTAAATTGTTGTGTACTCTGACTCTGAATCTGACCCTATATTTGACTCTGACTCTTAATCCGACCCTCTCATTGACTCTGACTCTTAATCCGACCCTCTCATTGACTCTGACCCTGTCTTTGACTCTATCTCTGAATCTGACCCTGTTTTAGACTCTGATTCTGAATCTGACCGGCTGACTTTGAATAAACTTACCGTAGGATGCCATCGCCGTCTTGGGTCGTTGCAACATCTTCTGCCTCTCGGTTTCCCTGGCAACGCGATGTGTCATCCTGTCTGTGATTGTCATGGAAGCCAAGAGCTCGAGGCATCTCTGTTTATCCGCATCGCTAGCGCTCGGATAAAACTGGGCTAAGTCGGCCGCGAAATCACTGTCCGGGACCTGTTCATTAATCTATTTAAATAAAAGGAAGAATAAATAAAGACGTTAAATGAATATGTACTGTAGATATTGCCAGGAGATTATATATATCATTGTCCTCTATTTACTCATCTGCCACTATACCTTGATAATCTAATTAGAAACATGTTTAAATACATAAACCGAGATATTGTTAATCGAAAATGTTTATGGTAGAAGAGTGCACTAGATCTTGCGGAACATTAGACATGAAAATCTAATCATTGTTGGGATCTGATCTGCACGTCAAGTAAAGGATTGAAATAAAATTAAAATCAGATGTTGCAATTTGTTCGTGATCTGAATATATGAATACTAAACGATGCAGCACTTGCTTGGGACATTTGTTAATTCATCAAGATTAATACATGTGTGAAGTTAACATGGTTAACAATGTAAGAGGGGGGGGGGGGGGGAGGATGGGTGAGTACTGAAAAGGACTGATTGGTATTCTTTCTAGGATAGTCCTAAAAAGGACTGTGGTAGTCCTAGAAAGAACTGTTGGTATAATCCTGAAAAGGAATGTTGGTATTCCTGACGGTTGACTCCTGACGACGAATAGTCAACCTATTCGAAACGTCGAGCCCCTCCTACCATCCACCCTCTCCTTACAATACCAACAGTCCTTTCCAGGACTATCCCAACAGTCCTTTCTAGGACTGCCAACAGTTGTCCTTTTTAGGACTATCCTAGAAAGAATACCAAGTCCTTTTCAGGACTACCCCAACAGTCCTTTCTAGGACTACCAACAGTCCTTTTTAGGACTATCCTATAAAGAATACCAACAGTCATTTTCAGGACTGTACCAACAGTCCTTTCTAGGACTACCAACAGTCCTTTCTAGGACTACTACAGTCCTTTTTAATTAGGACTATCCTAGAAAGAATACCAATCAGTCCTTTTCAGGCCTCACCAATCCTCCCCCCTCTTACATGGTGCAACCGCAAACCACACGTATGGTATTGGGTCCTATTACCGGATAACATTTCTTTACGCCATGAAAACGATCAACATGAAGAACAGAGATATGAATAAAACACAAATAAGTGTTCTATATATTCTCAAGATAAAGAATTGATAACTTATTTCGTAGAAAAAAGCGGCAAACTTACGCAAATTGAACTTTTACGGCACCCTTTCAAGAAAGCAGAATTTTTTGTAGCGCACAAACCGGGTTGTATTAACCGGACGCACCAAACGTGAATGTTTTGCATGGGAATGTCATTGACATGCGCGCTGCCACTGGTGCGCGGCAAAATGCGCGTATAACGCCTCAGGGCGCTTATTTTCTTCGGGAAATGGTGGAAAATGTTTGCTAAACATCCATTTATTATCCTCCGTTAATGCCGACTTTCAAATTCAACTTTCAAAATTCGAACGTTTTTCCTATTGGAATTTGCATGTACGGTAATACAACCCGTTCGGTTTTGCAACCCCTTGCTATACTATCTACACCACCATGGAAACCGATACTTACAAGCAACATTTAAACATCACATTACATTCACAGAAACTTGTTTTATCCGTTCGAAATAATTGAGGTATGAGGTATGTGATGAGCGTGACGTACGGGACAAATGGCTTGGACCTGCCAACAGACGAGAACAGTTTGGTGTTCATTTATTTTCTTCCTTACGGTTCCTCCGAGTCATTTACTTTTCAATTTCAATGTCTCCTCCTCCATTTCCATCTGCCTGTACGTGTGTCTATAATTGAAACGGTTCTCTATGTACCTTAAAATGCAGCCTCTGAAGAAGATTCTGCTAGGATTGACAATGTAGGCCTTATATTGACTCTTTTATTACAGGCGTTATAGGTGTGTAATTTCAGCATTATTTTGCATCAAACGAGAAAAAGAAAAATGTATCCGTACTGATACATTATTTTGGAATTAAAGGCTTTTGGGGTCCAGAAACAATTAATGATATGGCAAATAACGGCGAGAAAGCTTTGTTTATCCACCCTCAATGCCCACTTCATAGTCACTATGCATGTAGACTAATATAGTGAATCTGACTTTATACACCACCGGGTTGTTTGCATAATCGATTTTATCATTATAGTGGCGCTTTATCTTATTTCATTAGTTTGCGCAGTTATTAATTAATAACCGTCTGTCAGCCTGTGGCATAATAAACCTGCAATATTGATACAGTGGAATTTCGTTATAACGAGGTCATTGGGACCATGACAATTAGGTTGTTATATCAGGCATCTTGTGATATCAGGGTAACAAAACAAAAAAACACGAATATAAAGCGCTTGTACCAGTGACAATACTTATAATATAATAAGAGAGACTTGTCACGTCAGAGCTCGTTATAAGAAGCTATACCACATTATACTACATGTACGCGTTGGATTATTCCTCATTTCTGAATCAAACAAATATGCTAATTACATATTAAACATATCAAAACATCGCTTTTTTCGATTATTTAAAAACTATATGTTGTTCCGTCGGTTGTTTCTAGCTTGGTTCTATATATAGGCATGTCGATTTGGGGCCGTGAATTATGAAGGAAATCTATGGCGTTTTAAATACACGCACTAACTTTTATTATGTTTTTTTTAATTTTAGCCCCTGTTACACATGCGTCGGGTTTTGAAGCCGGCCCCGGGGCCGGCCTCACGCCGGCAATTTGAAGCCGCCTCGAGACCATTTAACCCCTGTTACACATAGTGCACGACCCTGTTACACATGGCAGGACCCCTGTAATTATATTCACACGATTCACGGTGATCAGGCCTCATATCCATATACGGCTCTGCTCATACCATATTTAGTGTTGGCATCAGCGCGCCCTTGTATCCCATATTAGGCATATTAAGCGGCCTACTTCCTTATTGCGCGCAGTACGCGCGCGCTACAAGCGCATTATGCGCGCGCTGCAAGCGCATTACGCGCGCGCTGCAAGTTTATTTGCATATTCAAGCCGGCCTCAGTCCACTTACCCTGCCTGTTAATACACATACCGATTGCCGGACTGAGGCCGGCCTAGCTAGCCTGAGGCCGGCTTCAAACCACATCCAGAGGTGGACAGAAATGGGGCCGGCCTCAGGCCGGCTTTTCAAAATTGACCCCTGTTACACATGAATGAAGTGGACTGAGGCCGCCTCAGGAGGCGGCCTCAGTCCACTTAAAAGGTATGTGTAACACTAACAGGGGTCTTATTCACCATAACAACACTAACTTAACTGAATTATTAATGTGTCGATAAGTGGCTTATATACATACAATACATTTCATATTACCAATACATGAAATCCAACGTTATAACAAATTATGAAATCATTCAAATTATACAAATACACATTTAGCCTATACTAGTATAGTATAGTAAATCAGTAAGCTTACCCGTTTCATATCCACCGTAAACTAGAAGTATTTCCCTGATTAATCATAAACATTAAGCAGAATAAATAATATCTTATAAATGTGTGGACTGTGAAGATTGCATAAAATCCATCATATTAAAAGGATGACATCGTACAAATTGTATAAATAAACGTGTAAAGTATTAAATCAGTATTAAGCTGACCCGTTTCATATCCGCGGTGAACTAGTATACATGCATGCATGTATTTATATCTCCGGGATTATACATAAACATAAAGCAAAAAAAAAAAGAATATAGTAGTATAATATAAGTGTGTGAATTGGCTCACCTCAGTGACATATTTCTTCGTAGGGGTGACGCTGTCTGGGCGGGTACTGGTGGGGACCCATGCCCCCAGCGATCGGGATATATCCGTCGACATCATGTAAAGGTGCTAAAGCGTTCACTAGATCAAGTCTGGATAGAACTAGGTATACTTCCAAAGAAGAAGAAAATAAACCGGTATTCCAAACAGGATATTCTTCCTCCGCAAGGTTTGTAGATTATAATTTAGAGTATAAATTGTTTTCTAGCGAAGACATCTGTGAGCTGTGACTCCTGATCAGTAAGCTACATACGTGCTGATGATTGCTGTGAATCTTAAAAGTTGTTGCCAAACAACTGTGGGATATCACTTTATAAGCCCCCCGAAAATCACGCAAAATAATAATACGATTACAGTATTATGGTTGGGAGACGTAGACAATCCTACTACTGACGGTGTATAATCCCCGTCTATGACCCATGCCACACTTGCACTGCACAAAACGCACGACAATGCATGGGGCACACACATGCCCCCTGTACCACTGCACTCACTGTGTCTATACGGATGTGTTCAATGTCACGCTCCGCCGCGCCAGTCGCCGACCCGTTGCTAAGGGAAGCCGGTTTCGTTGCTATACCCATCTCTGCCTTTCGCACGCTAGTAATAAGCGGCGGGCATTAGATTGTGCGGTATTTTAGCGAAGCTGGCGTTCTTCATGAAACAATAACAACACAGATAAATTTCTCCAAAACTAAATCATTATGCCAGAGGACACATCGATATGTAATATATAAAATCATTGAGGATTTTGCATTATAACAATCATAATACAAGCATTGCATCAACTGATACGGGTGAAAAATGATTGACCCACTTCCCAGTGGCGTAGTGTGCAGGTCGGACAGATTTCAGGGTGGCTTGGGGCACGCCTATTATTGGGGGCCATACTCTATAATTTCCTTTTTTAAAACAAAATTTGATCCCTTATGTTTGTTTTTGTTTTTTTTTTATTACAGGGGAGCCTGTGCCCCCGCGCCCCCATGGCTTCAACACTGGTTAACCGTATACTCTCATATATGAGATACATAAAAGGCAAGTTATATTTTTTGTCGGGTAAGAACAAACTATGTGCACAAATACAATTTTGTTTTATATACTTTGTAAAATGGCCTGTTTTTATGTACATGTATGCATGTATGATTTGTATTATTACCTGTCGGAAATTAATTTATTTTGTTAACGCTCGAACTTCAACATGATCTGTTATCACAATCACAATAATGACGTGAATAATGGAATTTATTTTATAATTTAACGGGTATTTTACACACGATGAAACCGTTCCTTTAAATGTTGACAGAAAAGTCAAGGACATCCTAAGTAAATATTTACTCAAATGAACACGCAATTTTGTCAAACAAGCCCGGCGGTCATGTTACATGTGTAGCCTACTATGTGGGATAGACTGAAATACCAGACTCTCATGGGGCATTCTTTGACCTGTTTGATACTCTCGTGTTTTTTTTGTAGCATAGGCTACATACAGTAGAAGGTCGTTTTCGATCGAAGAAATACCTATTTATGGAGCCCGTTATTTCTGATCCACTTTCATGATTTTGAAGAGTTAATGCTTGTACTCAGTGGCGTAGCATGGTAGGACTTAATATTTGCTCTTATTTGGAGGGGGAGGGGCGAAGGCACACAAATAATTGGGGTAAACACCTTA
Source organism: Echinarachnius parma (assembly GCA_037951105.1). NCBI lineage: Eukaryota > Metazoa > Echinodermata > Echinoidea > Clypeasteroida > Echinarachniidae > Echinarachnius > Echinarachnius parma. The sequence goes on along the minus strand of JBAMJV010003957.1, from coordinate 3,388 downwards.
TGTATTTGTACCATTTTATTAACAGATTTCCCCTTCTGTTTTTCACTGGTTTTGTCAAATTATTGAATTGAATTGAACTGAAGTTTATTAGGTCCATACTCATTATAATTTATAATTATAAACAATTGTTTTCCACTGGTTACATTTGACAATGAATTGGTACATCAAAATACAATGAATCACATTTATAAATAACATTAGTTAACATCCATAATCTTAAACCATAACTTATTGGGAGGGAACGCCCCCCCCCCCCCCCCCCCCCGTCCCATGGATGGGCGATTGCTCAACTCGCCCCACCCCTGAGCAATGCCATTGTTAACCTTGCAGTCATACTTGCACCGAATATCTGGGGGAATCACAGGCTAGAAATAGATCATAGCACAGATATACTAGATGAAGATGTACACAAGGTATACCTGTGTGGAAAGAGGGCTAGACGCGTTGACGCAGTCTTGGATCAGCGGCCACTGTTCCCTTGACTCGGGACCAGATATACGTGTTGACGCAGTGTTGGATCAGCGCCCACTGTTCCCTTGACTCGGGACCAGATATACGTGTTGACGCAGTGTTGGATCAGCGCCCACTGTACCCTTGACTCCGGACCAGATATACGTGTTGACGCAGTGTTGGATCTGCGACCACTGTACCCCAGACTCGGGGCAAGATATACGTGTTGACGCAGCGTTGGATCAGCGCCCACTGTACCTTTGACTCGGGACCAGATATACGTGTTGACGCAGTGTTGGATCAGCGACCACTGTACTCCAGACTCGGTGCCAGATATACGTGTGACGCAGTGTTGGATCATCGCCCACCGTACCTTAGACTCGGGGCCAGATATACATGTTGACGCAGTGGTGGATCAGCACTCATTCTTTATGACTGTGTTGACGCAGTGTTGGATCAGCGTTCACTGACCCGAGACTCGGGACCGATATATACGTTGACGCAGTGTTAGATCAGCGTTCACTGACCCGAGACTCGGGACCGATATATACGTTGACGCAGGGTTAGATCAGCGTTCACTGACCCGAGACTCGGGACCGATATATACGTTGACGCAGTGTTAGATCAGCGCTCACTGTACCCGTGATTCGGGGGCATATGTATGAGTTGACGCATTGTTGGATCAGCGCGCACTGTTCCCTTGACTCGGGGCCAGATACACGTGTTGACGCAGTGTTGGATCAGCGACCACTGTACTCCAGACTCGGTGCCAGATATACGTGTGACGCAGTGTTGGATCATCGCCCACCGTACTCTCGACTCGGGGCAAGATATTATGTTGACGCAGTGTTGGATCAGCGACCACTGTACCCCAGACTCGGTGCCAGATATACGTGTTGACGCAGTGTTGGATCAGAGCCCACCGTACCCTAGACTCGGGGCCAGATATATATGTTGACGCAGTGGTGGATCAGCACTCATTCTTTATGACTGTGTTGACGCAGTGTTGGATCAGCGTTCACTGACCCGAGACTCGGGACCGATATATACGTTGACGCAGTGTTAGATCAGCGTTCACTGACCCGAGACTCGGGACCGATATATACGTTGACGCAGGGTTAGATCAGCGTTCACTGACCCGAGACTCGGGACCGATATATACGTTGACGCAGTGTTAGATCAGCGCTCACTGTACCCGTGATTCGGGGGCATATGTATGAGTTGACGCATTGTTGGTTCAGCGCGCACTGTTCCCTTGACTCGGGGCCAGATACACGTGTTGACGCAGTGTTGGATCAGCGCTCACTGTACCCTTGACTTGGAAGCCAGATATATGTTGACGCAGTGTTAGATCAGAGCCCACTGTACCCGTGATACGGGGGCATATGTATGTGTTGACGCAGTGTTGGATCATCGCCCATTGTACATGTGACTCGGGGTCAGGCATATGTGTTGACACAGTGTTGGATCAGCGCTCACTGTACCCTTGACTCGGGGCCAAATATATGTGTTGACGCAGTGTTGGATCAGCGCTCACTGTACCCTTGACTCGGGGCCAAATATATGTGTTGACGCAGTGTTGGATCAGCGCCCACTGTACCCTTGACTCGGGGCCAGATATATGTGTTGACGCAGAGTTAGATTAACACTCACTGTACTATTGACTCGGGGTTAGATCCATGACTTGGCTTGACGCAGTGTTGGATTACCATCCAAAGAACCCGTGACTTGGAGCCATTTAGTATGTGTTGACGCAGTGTTAGATCAGCGCTCACTGCAGTATAAGATCAGCGCCCACTGTATCCGTAACTGGGGTTTTGTTAATGTGTTGACGCAGTGTTAGATCAGCGTTCGTAATTAAACCCGTGACTCGGGGTCAGATGTATGTGTGTTGACGCAGTGTTGGATCAGCGCTCACTGTACCCGTGTCTCGAGTTCAGGCTATGTTTTGACGCAGTGTTGGATCAGCGTTCACTGAACATGTGACTCGGGTTCGAGTTATGTGTTGACGCAGTGTTGGATCAGCGCCCACTGTATCCATGGCTAGGGGCCAGATACGTGCGAATGCATGAACAGATTTGCGCTCACTGTACTATTGACTCGGGGTTAGATATATGACTTGTCTTGACGCAGTGTTGGATTATAGTCCAGTCAATATAGGGTCTTGACCTCGCCAAAATTGCAACATGGGAATTTTCTTCGGAATTCTGTTCAGAAAACTCCCCTGAACAACATAATAAAAGTCCTTAGAAATCGAAGCTAGGGAAAGTGGTTTAATTTGCATTATAAAGATAATTAGCTAATTTGCATATATCTGAAATGTGGTCAGGGGTCATTTTCTATCTAAGAATAGTACAATATTGATAAAAACGTTTATTCTAGGGTAATTTAGGGCAAGGAATCCATTAATGGTGCTGAATATGATTGGTTTTCAGTGGTTACAGCCTCTAATAAGCAATAATTCCAGATTATTATTTTTATGCCTCCGCCAACGAAGTGGCCGGAGGCATTATGTTTTCGGGTTGTCCGTCCGTCCGTACGTACGTCCGTCCGTACGTACGTCCGTCCGTACGTACGTCCCGTTTTCGTTCTCGCGATATCTCAAGAACCGGTTGACGGATCAATTTCAAACTTGGTATGAGTGTACATATTGGGGTGACAATGATCTGATTAGATTTTGGGGTTCATGAGGTCAAAGGTCAAGGTCACAGGACTCAATATATGTTTAAAAATGCCTCGTTCTCGCGATATCTCTAGAACCGGTTGACAGATCAAATTCAAACTTGGTATGAGTGTATATATTGGGGAGACAATGATCTGATTAGATTTTTGGGTTCATGAGGTCAAAGGTCAAGGTCACAGGACTCAATATATGTGCAAAAATGCCTTGTTCTCGCGATATCTCTAGAACCAGTTGATGAATCAATTTCAAACTTGG
>JBAMJV010003956.1:47500-107699 GCA_037951105.1 Echinarachnius parma | reverse complement strand
AAAGAGCCCGGGAAAAACGGGATGGACGTGAGACAACACGCGGGGGCGGAATGGGCAAACGTGACAGGCCGCGATCTGCCGTGGATGCCGGGCCAGATTTTTAAACTGTCAACAAATTTACCACGGCAGTCACGGTGCGGATGAGAAGCCTAGCAAGTAGCAGGTCAAAGTAAAAACGGGGTAAACACAACAAAACGTGACAGTACGTAATAGGCCTCGTAACAAATACTTGGGAGGCTGTCCGTAGTAGGACGGGTTGTCAGGGCGTCGATCCGTTTTTGATATTGGCGGGGCGAAATTTGAAAAAAAAATTCCAGGAGTGACCACTTTAGAGAGCTAAAAGCCCCACATTTGGCATGCCCAAGAAGTTTTTATTATGCGCTCATTGAAAGTGTCTTGATGGCTCGAAGACTTGATTTTGGGGGGGGGGTGGGGGGACACCCACATTTAGGGACAATAATGGGGGTTCAGGGGGCGGGAGCCCCGGAAGCTTTTAGATTTCAGACATTTGCAACCCCTATCATGGGTCTTAAAATTGTATAAAATGGTGAACCTATACTCGTAACGTATTTGTAAAGGGCATAGCGAGGACAAGATTGAGCCTTTGCATGAGATGGATCCACGCAGGGGCGTCGATCACGGGGGGCGGGGGGGGGGGGGGGGGGGGGGGGAGGGGAGGGGGATGATATTCCCCCCCAATATTTGAGGTGGGGGGGGGGATGGCCTGTATTATCATCCCCCCCCCCCAATATTTGGGAGGGTAAAAAAAAATTTAAAAAAAAGTATACTGGCGCATGTAATTGTGGAAGAGGCTACCAAATTGGACTAATATACACCGTTTTCTTTATATTTAGGTACTATTGTTTGTGTTATGATATGTGCCTGTATATTTTGTCTGAAGTGAGATTAATCAATATAAATACATGAATGCCTAATCAGTGGCGTAGCGACCGGGGGCTGTCGGCACGTGCCCCCTACATAATAATATTAAAACAAAAACAAACGGGGATATCAAAAAATATAAGGAGAATTACATAACGTGTGCCCCTAATAATTGTTGTCTGCCACCGCCCCCAATCAGTCCAACCACACTATGCCACAAGTTGAGAGCCCAAGTATAAACATTTAAAAAAAAACATCTGATTGCGCGTTCACCACTTCCGGAACAATGTACGCGGCCTTGTTTCCTGCTCTAGGCATGTTCTAGGTCATTATCTGGCACATTCGCTTGAACATGTATATAATCCGCCCTTTGGTTTTCTTGCAAACTTGATTTCATTAATTGTGTTTATCTATAACACGGTAACTCAGAAACAAGTTTAATAAACGTGAAATTTGATGCCTCAGGTATGCTCCAGATTGCACAATTCAAGCCCCAAAATGCAAAAAGCTTCCTACCGTGGAGGGGGGACACCCCCTCCCCACCCCCCAGGCGCGGATCTACGGGGGGGGGGTGGGGGGGGGGGGGGGTTAGTGAAATTGCGCGATTTGGAGTGCACACCTGAGACAGAAATTTCACGTATATGAAGTAAATATAAGTATGGAACCAAACATACATAATGATAAAGGGAGGGGGACAATCTTCACCACTTTCAAATGTTGGGGGGACATGATAATTATTCCAATATGATTTGCGTTCAGCGATATGGACCGAATTGACTGAAAGTTATATTTCAGATTATTTTATCTTCTTCTGCGACGGTGGGCTATCTATAGATGAGGGTTTAATTAACTTCGTTTGAGGTGTGTGCGATTGAGAAATTACACTTGCCCATCACATTTCGAAATATGAGTTTCCCGCAACCTAAATGAAACTTGCAATACGAGAAACTGTATGCGCGCGAAGCGCGCGGCAAAAAAAGAGATTTACAGTCCTTTTCAAACTAGGAAAACGGCTATTTTGAAGATTAATTAATTGATAAATGTGTCTTACTCCTCTTTGGCATTATATCACTTGTTTTTTTTCTTCCTTATTTTCGGAATTATTGGGGGGGGGGGGGGGCGAAATGATATGTTCGCCCCCCAATATTTTCATTAGGGGGGGGGGGGGGCCACCGTCCCCTGCCCCCCAGGATCGACGCCCCTGCGGGTTGTCGGGGAATGTCTTCCCGTCCTACTACGGACAGCCTCCAAGTTTTGTTACGGCCTGTCACGTTTTGTTGCGTTCACCCGTTTTAATACGGCCTACTAGGTTGCCGTGGCAAATTTGTTGACAGTTAAAAAATCTGGCCCGGCATGCACGGTCTGTCACGTTTGCCCATTCCGTCCCCCACCCCCCCCCCCCCCCGCGCGTTGTCTCACGTCCATCCCGTTTTGTCCACGGTGGCCTGAAACGGGGCTGACGTGGCCGCCGGGAACATGGTGTAAACACTAGCATTAGGAGGGCTATTATCAAGCTGATTAAGTGCTTGGGAGAAAATCACTCAGGATGTGGTGTTATCTTAAGTGGGGCATATTGAGTGATATTACTATTTCTAAGAAGGGGGTGGGGTCTTTGAACTACTACTACATAACAATCTGTCAGGATTTGGCACGCCGGATGACACGTCTTGCAGCTGCTAGTTCAGAATTATCAGATTATACTATGCAATTATATCTTTCTGTCTTTAGGTAGATTATATTAGTAGACTAGACTAGAGTCTAGTCTACTAATATAATCTACCTAAAGACAGAAAGATATAATTGCATAGTATAATTGCATAGTATAATTGCATAGTATAATTGCATAGTATAATCTTACTCGTAATGTCGTCACGCCCTGCGTTGTGATCTCGTCCAATTTGGTCTCTCTCGCATTCAACGTCGTATTCGTCACTGTCATCGGCGTCGACGTCGTTGGAGGATGATCCTTTGTTATCGTGCTCATTGGAAGGCGGACGCCATGAACCGATGAGGACCATGCATAGTTTGACGACGTTCGGCAATCCGTCCATTCCGTCGTCAACCTTCTCGTCGTTCGGGGGCGATCTTGGTGGGACAAGTTGAACGTGGGCATCATGCTCTGTCGACATCTTGCTGCAGTCTCTATCGAACGAGCCGGAATCGAGGCGTGTAGTCAGTTTTATTATCCGTTACCGAAATGACTGAATACTAACAAATACAAGACAAGTCTGCACTTCAAAGAGAATGAATATTATTTGGTTCTGGCTATGTCTAACCTTACACTGATAAGTAATCCCAATTAAACAGGCATATCATTTAGGATACAATACTAGCAGGTTGAAACGTACAGCTAGGCTATATGAAGTGACTAAATATAAACGTTATGGTTCAGAGTATTTTAAGCGATTACGACATACTTTGGTTTTAAGAGTTTTAAAGGGATAGTTGGGTTTTGGTAGAGAGGGCGCTAGACTACTTTTTTTTTTGTGAGGTAATGAAAAACTGAGTGTAAAATTTGAAAGAGCATAATATTTAAATAAATAAATCATCTTTGTTTGATCAAAATCGGTTCAGAAGCGGCTGAAATATCCATAAATATAACAATTTGTAATAAACCTGGGGCCCCAGGTTTATTAGAGAATTTTGAACCAGCCGTTAAATTTTTTTTAAATGCTTCCTCTTTTAAAAAAGTTACAAAATAGGTATTTAAATAGTTGTTGGTTATTTCTCTATCTAATCACTATTTCAACAAAGCATCACATGCACAATATTTTGTTCAAAATGTTGAAACCGATGAGTGTTTAGAGAGCGCCCTCTTACGTTTTAAACGGCTCTTTTTGAATGATAACATGATCTTTACTACGTCATTTGTAATTTTGTGTTCCTTTCTAGTTATAACTATTAGTTTTGTAATGTAATGATGCAGGTTTGGTTACTAAATTCAGTTTCACCAAAACTGTACTCTCCTTACCAGAGGTGGGTCTAGTAATATTCTTCTTCTAATCTTCTCTATAGTTCTGCCGCATTCAAACTGGAAGATTCTTGCAAACGTTTGTGTCCCTGACGACATGCAGAAGAAACCCTTATATAGCAAGCGCATTCTGGAATTTATTTCGGATTTCCTCCCCCTGCTCTTGTTTAGATCTTATTCTGTGCATGCCTGCCTGTGGTGACTCCGGCTCACCTCATCCCGGCCCCCTGCTACGCACGGGTCGGGTAGCACTGAAAGTGGTGTCATTTCGTTGTTATTTCATGAAAATGTAGGCGCAGTGACGTTGCGTGGTCGGACTGATCGGGGTGGGGGTATTGGGGGCACGCAACATTATTTGGAGGTACACCTTATGTATTTCTCTGAGTGTTTTTTTAATGTCGCCTTATGTTTCAATGGTTTGTTTGTTTTTCAAATTATTGGGGCCAACGTACGTGCTCCCACCCCCCCCACCCCCCCGTCGCTACGCCACTGTGTGGGCGGATTGATTTAGCAAGTTTCGCTGGGAGAGATAACTTTCAATTTCTATCTCAATTCATGTATGAGAATAACACGACATTTTGCTAGCTCCAGCAACCCATTGTAATTGTCCCCGACGGTTTATCGCGACGGTCGTTTTAAAGAACTTTACAGTAATGCCGTAGTAGCCTGTATAATGTTCAAAGGGGTAGTTAAGTTTTGGTATATAGGACGCTGCACGAAATATTTTTTTTGTGAGATAATGAAAAACTGAGTGTAAAATTTGAAAGAGCATACAATTTTAATGGCAGAATAAACTTTATTTGATCAAAATTGGTTCAGAAAAGGCTGAAAGATCAATAAATATATCCGATTTAATCATTATTTCATAAAAACATCACATGCATAATTTTGTATGAAAAATGGTTGAAACCAATGCTTTTTAGAGAGCTCCCTCTGTGTTGTAATGGCTTCTCTTTTTTTATGATAACAGGCTTTTTACTTTATTTAGTCGTTTGTGATATTGTCTATACCTTTCGAGCATGGTAAAAAAAAGTGTTTTTTTTTCCAAAAAATTCTAGGCATTATATAATGCCGATTAGCTAAATCATAATTGCACAATGTTTCGAGGTCTACCTAAGGTAGCCATGATTTGTATCACGGCCATTACAGTAAACTTCAACTTGTTTCTCTATAAAGGGTGCTAACCCCGGTGCTAACCTATATAATAAATGTATACAAGCAGGGCGTAGCGACGTGGGGTGAAATCCATACGGTGTGCTCTCGCCCCCCCCCCCCCCACCCCCCCAATCAGTCCGACAACGATGTGCCACTGTATATACAGAACAATTTATATGGCATAAATATTCAAATTACGGAGCAACCACCTTGGATTTGGAGGGGTTGTGCGTGTGATACCAATGTATTATTGTATAGTATACTTGAATAAGTATGCTAATCTCAAAGCAGGGACGAAAGTCCTGCTCAAAGGGTAAAAATACTAGTGATATTACTAAAATTACAGGCATTCTTCACCCAATAATAGCGCATATTTCATACAAATTGCATTATGGGTAAGGTTTTAAAATTTAGCATGCATTATCGACGCACGAGAAGGGGGGGGGGGGGGGGGGTTCACGCTAATGCGTATACAATATATTTCAACCACATGCGTAAGAAGTGCGTACAGGGGAAGGGGGGTCTCTTTCGGGCAATAATTTTCGTACATGCCCCCCCCCCCCCCGGGGGGGGGGGGTTCTCGTGCCGCCTCCCAATGACTCCCCCTTTTCAGATCCGAGCCGGCCGCTCCTAACTTATTTTCATCAACCGCCGCTCCTAAGAGGCCATTTTTACATCCCCCCCCCCCCCCAAAAAAAAAAAAAAAAAAAAAAAAGCAGATCACCGCTCCTAGCTAGGGTCTCATTAGTCCATAAAAAGGGCTCGCTCCTAAGGGTCTCATTTTTCATTGGCCGCTCTTATATGGGGCCATAATGATCTCAAATGTTATTATAGCCCCTCTAGGCAGTCAATATTATCTGTATAATATAAAATTATATTACCTCCTCGGTTTATAAGAGGGTTTCATTAAATATGAACAAAGAATGGGACTTAGCAATTAGGGAGGGGAGAAAGGGGGAGTGCATAGTAATGTTTTATGGACGGCTGTGGGTAGCCAAGGGGTAGCCAGGGGGGGGGGGGGGGGGGTTGCTGGTTAAGGGGATATAAAGGAGTATATATTTACCTCTGCGGTTGAGGGGGTTTAATTAAATAGCAGTCCTATTCTCTGTTCATATTATTTTAATTAAAACCCCCTCAAACCAAGGAAGGTAATATACAATCTGTTGTGTTGTAAATATGAATGTTATATAAATCTGATTGTATAGTATTGCATCATTTCTTCCATCGCCATTTCCAGTCATCTCTGTTCCCACGATCACTCTCATTTCATATGATGCATTCCTCTATAATCGCCAACATCTGTTGATACCAGTTGTTGGCCGACTGGTTTCAATATGGAAATTGTACACTGGAATCAACTGGAATCAATTGGAATCTACTGGAACAACCAGTAAGAATCCAGTAAGAACCCAGTTAGGCTGACCAGTAAGAAACCCAGTTGAAACCATTAACAAACCAGTAGTGGGGATTAACCAGTAGGCCTAACATGAGGACCAGTTAAAGTAGTTGGTTTCAACTGGTATTTCTACTTGGTTTTAACTGGTCTTCTGCATCTTTCCATTTATCTTTACTGGGAACCGGGAATTTTAACTGCTACCATTTGAGGCCAGTTAAAACCAGTAAAAACCAGTTGAATTGCCAACTGGTTTCAACTGGTTTCAACTGTTTTTTCGACCTGGGTGCGTCAGTATACATTTTACATACATAAAACATATCTCTCCCCCCCCCCCCCCCCCCCCCCCCCCCTTGGCTACTCCTAGCCATCAAGAAAACTTGACTATGCTCTCCCCCTAATTTCTCCCCTCCCCACAGTAGTCCCAGTCTTTGTTCATATTTAAATTAAACCCCCTCAAACCGAGGAGGTAATATACTCCGTTATATCCCTTAACCCGCACCCCCCCCCCCTTGCCCCCCCCCCCCTTGCCCCCCCCCCCCCCCCTTGGCTACCCCTAGCATCCATAAAACATTTTTATGCCATCCTCCTTCTCCCCTTCCCATAGAAGTCCAAACCCCCTCAAACCGAGGAGGAGCATCCCCCCCCCCCCCTTGGCTACCCCCCCCCCCCCCCTTGGCTACCCCTAGCCATCCAGAACACATTACTATGCTCTCCCCCTTTCCCCTCTCCCATACATGCATAGGTAGTCCCATTCTATGTTCTCACGAGTTTTTGAGGAAACTGACGCGTTATAGTGCTAGTGGTACGGAAAAACTACGCGGGCTGGCCCCAAATGTGAGCTCATGGGCTAGCTCGGATCCGGATCGGCGGCCGCGCTTGCCGACTAGACCGGACCAGACCATTATTATTACACTGGGCTGATCGTGGCGTTCCCTCCGATCCGATCCGATCCGATCCGATCCGTGAATTTCGAGACGATATTCATGTCTGTGATTGTCTGCTGCATAAAAAAGGAGACAGATAATAACCTCAACTTCTTCAAGTTCAAGCCTTCACCTCATTTGCCCAGTCAGTCAAGCCAAGAAGGTGAGAATCATTTAATTCAAAGAGTGCAATGCAGTACAACGATATAACATGTGTTTGTCATGATTAGAAAAAGTAAAAGTAGAAAAACTAGAACAAATGTGTGACTGTGATTGTGAAACTGAAAGTGATGGAAAACAGAATAATTACAATTCTTATACTAGATCGACAAATCTAGCGCTTTCATGGCCTCTTTGACATTATTACTGACATATTTTACTGTCGGCATTCTCAGTAAAATATGTCAGTAATATTGTCAAAGAGGCCATGAAGCTTGAAAGCGCTATATACATTATATGTCGATCTATTCTAATAGTTACGAACATAATATTGTAGCATGTGGGACTGACGAATCATGATACGTACCGCAGTGCGCCAAGGCAAAAGCAAAGCCACATCTACAAAGGGTCAAAGTATATGGCGTCGATTCGTTGCTTGGCCTTGGGCCTGGACCACCCTAGGTCACTCTCATTAGGCAGGCTGCAGTAAACAAATTTGTGAGACTGGCAAAAATCATAAAATCATTCTAGCTAAAATCTCACCAATTAATCAAACTTAACATAACAGGGGTTAGAATTGAATATAATTTTAAAACTTACATGAGCTTTTCAATGTCAGAAGCACTTTAAATTCCAGTTTTTAAAATATTTGATCTATGACTTGAAGCTCCAATCTGAGCCTGAGCTTTCTGACTGCACGCCCTCAACCACAGAGTTTTAGAACAGTTGTTTACATGTTAGGCTTGTCTGCCAGCCAGTATTATCAAAAGGCTGAAGGGATTATTTCAGAGATTAGTGTCTGAATGACCTAACTGACAATGGGTTCTGCAAAGTACTCTTATTTGCAGGGGTGCAGCATTTCAATAGGTGTCTGGACAAGACAATAGTCAATACATGTGGCTTTTGTATCGCATTCCAAAGTATATAACAATGAATATAGGTCAATTTGTGACTCTAAGGAATTCTTTACAACTAACTGTGATCAGCGCCGTCCGTAGGACGGCGCTGTGAAGACGAAACGTTAAAAAATTTGTAGGAAATTTGCCGACGGGTGGTTTCAAGAACTTTCCATCTATTATTATTATTTTTTTTTTAGTTTTAGACATTAATTAAACATTCAACCTACCTTGCTTGCTATTTAAATTGTTGCAAAAGAATGATAACTTAGCTCAAATTGATGATGATGATGATGATGACTATTATTTCCTTCGTCTTTGTTCGCTGCATGCAATGTCAGGTGACCGAAAACTCGTCGGCAATGCATAGCGCATGCGCGGGGCGATCGGTTGAATTGATCGGGTACAGGGGGTGCATTGCCGACAAGTTTTTGATCACCTGATATTGCTTGCAGCGAACAAATTCGGATACCATTTTCGTCACTTCTGTAATCTTGCCAGTTTTATAGTAAATTTCAGGATAAATCAAACGAATGGAGCATCAGACGTTTTGCAATTTGGATCATTGATGTCCATGCATAACATAATTCGTAAGTATGAACCGAGATATGTTATTTAAAGTATGATATATATATTTTTTTTATAAGTGTGTTTGCCGTTAAAGCCTATCAAGTGTTACCATCACGGTATACACACCTCAGTATGCCAGGCGCCGTACTACGTACGGCGCCTGGTTAGGTTACTTTACAACCAGCTTTGAACTACTTATAAGATTAACACAATGATTCAATGAAGGCATGCTATAATTGTTTGTTGAACAAAGGCCAAAGCAATTATGCAATTTATACAGACATACACAGCATCAAATTGATCAATAGTGTGAAAAACATCTAGTTTTAAGGCTAGGTAGACAGGGGAATTCCCCAGTGTTTACTTGGACAATGAAGGCAGCTGACTATCAGGCTTTTTTCAAGGCAATGGAGTAAGGGGTTAATGCAGCATGCTGTTAACCCCTTGACTTGTAGGGGTGGGCCTGGACCCTGGACCCTGGCCCCTGGCCCCTGGCCCCTGGCCCCTGGCCCCTGGCCCCTGGCCCCTGGCCCCTGGCCCCTGGCCCCTGGCCCCTGGCCCCTGGCCCCTGGCCCCTGGCCCCTGGCCCCTGGCCCCTGGCCCCTGGCCCCTGGCCCCTGGCCCCTGGCCCCTGGCCCCTGGCCCCTGGCCCCTGGCCCCTGGCCCCTGGCCCCTGGCCCCTGGCCCCTGGCCCCTGGCCCCTGGCCCCTGGCCCCTGGCCCCTGGCCCCTGGCCCCTGGCCCCTGGCCCCTGGCCCCTGGCCCCTGGCCCCTGGCCCCTGGCCCCTGGCCCCTGGCCCCTGGCCCCTGGCCCCTGGCCCCTGGCCCCTGGCCCCTGGGGCGGGATGTTAATCATCAAATTTCTTTGTACCCGTGCGACCGTCCAAGGTCGCCAGACAGATTTTGTAAAGCCTTATTGCTCGCGATATTGATTTAACTGTACGGTACACCACTCTATGAGAGTATGACCAATGTCATAGCCTAGAGGCTAGGCTAACTCTAGACCTAGTGAACGCTAGCGCTCCGCGCTAGCGATCTAGGTCGGGCTGATAGTGCCCCCGAATTTATCATTTTATGTGCACGATAATTGTGCTTAAAATGATACGGTACTTACCACCGATTAGACGATACATATGTGATACAACTATGGGGTGGATCAGAATGATGATTTTTTGCTCCATTCCGCATAAAAATGAGTGATTTATGCAGCTCATCGACTTCTTTCCGTGTCGTACCGCGACTTCTGAACGACTGATGATTGCGCTATAGTCTTCATTCAAGTCGCCCGCCGATTCCAAGTAAACGACAGATCGATCTGACGCGTAAGTCAGAAGTCGCGATACGATACGGAAAGAAGTCGATGAGGTGCATAAATCACTCATTTTTATGCGGAATGGAGCAAAAAACCATCATTCTGATCCACCCCATAGTTGTATCACATATGTATCGTCTAATCGGTGGTAAGTACCGTATCATGTATCATTTTAAGCACAATTATCGTGCACATAAAATGATAAATTCGGGGGCACTATCAGCCCGACCTAGAACGCTACCGCGGAGCGCTAGCGTTCACTAGAGTTAAGCCTAGGCTAACTCTACAGAACGCTCGCGCGGAGCGCTAGCGTTCTACGTCCAGCTCACGCCGTACCGAAATTGCACATTTTGTGTGCAGGCTAATTGACCTTAAAATTATACATATGATACGGTACTTACCCCCGAAGTCTTATCCAATATGTGATCCAACTGTCCGGTGCATTAAAATTATGATTTTTCCCTCCATTCCGCATAAAATCAGTGATTTATCCGCCTACTCAACTTCTTTCCGTGTCGTATCGCGACTTCTAAACGATCGATGATCGCACTTTGGGCTCCATTCAAGTCGCCCGCCGATTCCAAATAGACGGCAGATCTGACACGCGCGTTGGTCGTACGGACTTACGCGTCAGATGCAGATCTGTCGTTTATAGGAATCGGCGGGCGACTTGAATGGAGCCCAAAGCGCGATCATCGATCGTTCAGAAGTCGCGAGCGTTCTGTAGAGTTAAGCCTAGGCATGCTACAGTAAATAAGATTGCGAGACTGGCCAAAATCATAAAAACATTTATAGCTAAAAGTAAAATCTCACCAATTAATCAGACTTAACATGATGGGAGGTTAGAATTGTATATAATGTTAAACTTACATGAGCCTTCCAATGTAAAAAACACTTTAAATTCCAGTTTTTAGATTTCTGATTTAAGACGAAGAGTCAATCAGCTTCTTGGCAGTACTGCACTCTATCCACAAGTTTAGAACAGTTGTTTACATGTTTACTAGTTTAGGCTTGTCTGCCAGCCATTATTATCAAAAGGCTGAAAGGATTAAGAGTATATTCAGATCCTCATCAATTGGACAAAAAATAACATTCCAGAACTTGTGGTCAGCTATTGTCTAGAGCCCAGGAGAAGCATAGCAATTGTGTCTGACGGCACCATAAAGGAGCAAGGGGTTAATGCAGCATATATATGATGACACACACGGTACCCCGGGGTACCGTTGTACCCCGGGGTACCGCGTTGTGTAGCGCCATCTTGCGTCCAACCGTACCGCAGCTATTGCGTTGTGCATGCAGCGCAGCGCGCGATTGTATGCACGCTTTGGCTATACCCACAGTACAGCCCTAAAAATTAAATAAATAATTAAACAAAATGGCGGATTTTCGTCTGGTACCCCGGGGTACCGTTTATGTCATCATATGCAATTAACCCCTTGACTTGCAGGGGTGCACATGGGCCCTGGTATAGCTTTTGTGTTGCATTCCAAAGTGTAACTGTAACAAAGAATTTATCTGTGAGTGTGACTATAAAGAATTCTGTAATCTTTACAGCCAGCTTTGAACTACTAAGATTAACATGGTCATGATTCAACAATGCCTTCATTGAATCATGAGCATGTTAAAGGTAACGTTGAGTATTGGTCAAACTTAACTTTAGTAACCAAAACCTGCACGATTACGGTACAAACTAATAGTTATAACTTCACCATGCTCGAAAAGTATACACAATTACAAACGACAAAGTAAAACCCCTGTTATCATTCAAAAAGAGCCGTTACAACTCAAGTGTCAAATTAACTTTAGAGAGAAGCTAGCGTTCTAGGTCCTCCTAATACGAGACTGTAATGCGCGGTAATAGTTACCGCGCATATTCATGTGTATCGCAAGCGCCGTTCGCCTTTCGCATCGGAGGACCTAGAACGCTTGCGCCTCGCGCTAGCGTTCTCTAAAAAGTGATGGCCGGACGTCAATCACTTTTATAAATATTTTGAAAGTAAATTTCACAACAATTAGAGCATTTGAATGGGAATTATTATTATTTCCCATGTTTTTTTCAATGATCTTTCATATGGAGTTGAAATCAACCAAATCCGTTACAATTAATTTTGGGGGGGCACTTTGGAAATTACCAATACTCAACGTTACCTTTAATCTTATAGGTAGTTCAAAGCGGGTTGTAAAGAGAGTGAAGGCATGCTATAATTGTTTGTTTAACAATTTACAAAGCCATGCCATTACAAACATTTGATAGTGTGAAAAACATCTAATTTAAGGCTAGGCAGACAGGGGATTTCCCAGTGTTTACTTGGACAATGAGGGCAGCCGACTATCAAGCTTTTTTTACCAGGCAAAGGAGTATGCAGCATGCTGTTAACCCCTTATATTGTAGGGGTGACGGTACACAAGGAAAAAGCAAACTATTGTCATTTATTATTCAAGTCTATTATAAAATGACGTTGGGCAAAACTATACTTTAGTTTAGTAGGCTAACTTCAATTTGCGTACTGCCCAATAAATCTAACTTATAGCCACTAAATGTAACCCATAGTATAGACACTTAGTCTGACCTATAGCCACCAAATTTAGGGTATGGGTTAGGGTTGAAGTTAGCTACCAAAATTCTGCTAGCCTACTAAAGTATAGTTTTGCCTGACGTTGATTAATTCAAAATCTAAGCCCGCTTTTGTTCCGAAAATGGAGGCGGCGACTTAGTTACCCTGGGTACGTAACTTTGTCATGTTTCGCCTCGTCGCAGTCGGCTACGCTAGGCTATCAAAACAGGACTAGAACGAACAAAATATCAAAATATATCATCGCAAATGTTGTTCAAATGTACTCGCTGTACTTGATATGTGATATTTCCCTCATGAACATCCACAAACACGCGATTGTTTAATGACAAGCGATTTTAGGAAGGCTTCCGAAGCGAGCAAAATATTTTGACGGAAATCAACACGAAGTTGCCTCGCAGCCAAAATCAAGTCTCACTTTAAATGGCCGTTTCATCAAATATATCCAATGTGTTAGCAAATCCTCCAGTCAACTTAAAGTACAATTTCTTTGTTTTTATGCCTCCGCAACGAAGTAGCCGGAGGCATTATGTTTTCGGGTTGTCCGTACGTCCGTACGTCCCGTTCTCGTGATCTCGTGATCTCAAGAACCGATTGACGGATTTTCACCAAACTTGGGTCATGTATGTATCTTGGGGGGCTAATGATCTGATTAGATTTTGGGGTCATGAGGTCAAAGGTCACAGAGCTCATTATATACATGCAAAAATAGCTCGTGATCGCGTTATCTCAAGAACGGATTGACGGATTCTGACCAAACTTGGTACATGTATGTATCTTGGGGGGCCAATGATCTGATTAGATTTTGGGGTCATGAGGTCAAAGGTCAAAGGTCACAGCTCATTATATATGCAAAAATAGCTCGTGATCGCGTTATCTCAAGAACGGATTGACAGATTCTGACCAAACTTGGTACATGTATGTATCTTGGGGGGCCGATGATCTTATTAGATTTTGGGGTCATGAGGTCAAAGGTCAAAGGTCACAGAGCTCATTATATATGCAAAAATAGCTAGTGATCGTGTTATCTCAAGAACGGATTGACGGATTCTGACCAAACTTGGTACATGTATGTATCTTGGGGGGCCGATGATCTTATTAGATTTTGGGGTCATGAGGGCAAAGGTCAAGGTCACTTATAGCTCATAATTGTGATACGTCAAGATCTAAAAGACAGAGTACCATCAAAATTGAGTTGACAGAATTAATTCAGTGTACATGTTGATTTAGGCTTGATATAAATAAATTGCGTAATGGCGGAGGCATCATTTTCGACTGCGCGCAGTCGAAGATCCATCTAGTTTAATTTAGATTCAGCTCATATTTCTATATTTCATACATAATCCATAACACGAATATTACAAATAAGTGTTTCAAAACATTGCTATTGACGAGTTATCATCAATAAATTAGTGGTAATTTGTAAGCCAGTATTGTGGCTTCAAAAGTCCCGCCGAAACCAGCTGAATACTATGACGTCATTCATTGAGTAAGTCATCCTTAGCAGACGATGTCCGATATATAACAAACACATTTGATAGTGCCTTTTTAACATGACTCTGTTCAATCATCCTTGTTTATTGAGGAGAATATTTGTTATGATTTGCTCCTCTGCCTCACTCTTAAAAGCATTTTGTTGTTTTTCCCGTAATTTTCCCGTAATTTTCCCGTAAAGCATGCTAAATAACGTTATGGGCGATCTATCACATCGCCCATAAGTATCACACACAGAACTGCACATTCAGCGACACCCGCATCAAAATACAGCTGTTGAACAATGGGCCAATAGATCGTGCCCAGACTTTGGCGGGTCAAGCAGATAAAGTAGGACGGTGTGTGACTTACTTCTTTGAATTTGTCTTTATTTCCGTAAATGTCTCCGAGTGAATGATTATTGTGTATACGTCGAGGTGAACCTTATTTACAAAATGCAATTAAATAAATGCGCTTTCGTGACATGAATACACGTTTAGCAGACAAAATAAGTGCACTAATGGTTGTGTAGGTTCGCAATGAGACAATGGGCCGTATGCATAAAAACAAGCAATTGCTTATAAGCAAATGCTTTAAGCACAAGCAAGAGCTTGTCAAGCAAAAGATCAAGTTCAAGCAATTGCTTAAATTCGTATGCACAAGCCTTTGCTTGTGCGAAACCTTTTGCTTGCACTGCCTAAGCAATTGCTTACGTGTTGGACAAAGGATCGTTACGGTTCGAACATCGCACTGCAGGGCAACAACGCTTCGTGCCCGACCTGGCAGCAGTATTTTTTATTACGCTAATAGGGGGGAAACAGCGCGGAGCATCAGGGGGGTTTCTGTGCAGATCGATGGACAAAAATTGCCGTAAAAAGTCTAAAATAACAGGAATTTGATCACATCATAACCTCTGGAATATGGAGCTTGAAATCATCCTGAAACGGTACGAAAATTTGATCCTTAAACACGAATGCCCTGAGTAAGCAAGAGCTCAAGCTGGTCTGGATGTGCTTGAAAAAACGCAAGCAATTGCTTATCAAGACAAGCAAAAGGTTCGTTTTATGCATACGGTTTTAAGCAATTGCTTGTTTGGTAAGCAATTGCTTACGAGCAGTAAGCAATTGCTTGTGCTTGTAAGCAAATGCTTTTGCTTGCAAGCAATTGCTTGTTTTTATGCATACCGATTCAAGCAAAAGGCTAGCACAAGCAATTGCTTGTTTTTATGCATACGGCCCATTGTCTGCTAATGTTAGACTTACTCAATGAGTGACGTCATTAAAGCATTGGCATTTTTTAGCGCAAAGAGCGCTTGTTTTCGATTCTTGTGATGGGGTTTTGTTTTGTTGTTGTAATAAGATATCGTGTTGGTATGGGAAACAAAAAAATATTAATTTTAATTTGTTAATCCCTAGCCCTCTAGTGATGCATTATTCTCATATTTTGTGATTTTCAATGAAATTCTACTTTAAAGGACAATGAAATCCAGACAAATTGTTGTATGCACTAGAAAACACTAAATATAATGAATATAGTCTCTGAAAATTTGAGCACAATCGGTCAAGAAATAAGAAAACTATGGCTCTTTGAAAAGAGCCATGCATTTCTTTGAGTGACTCAAATTGGCAATGAAGTAACGAACTCTGGCAAAGTTGTGGACAACTCGGACTCCCCATACATTTTGTACACAAAATTTCAGTTTTGTTCAATTTTCTCAAAATGTATGTTTACCCTTCGTTCGAGTTCAACATATATGTTTTGTAGAATGCTTTTATACATAACATATCATGAGTTGGGAGAATGGAAAAATGTGACTATGAAGAAAACTGTAAAAATGGGAACATTTGTGTACAAAACATATGGGGAGTTGTCGACACACTTATCAGAGTGCGTTGCCAATTTGAGTTCCCCATACATGTAGGAGTAAATGGACATCTTCAAACGGCCGTAGTTTTCTTGTTTCTTACCCGATTATGCTCTAACTTTCAGAGATTATTCTTCTTAATCTCTTCAAGACTATGAAAGCAACATTTTGCTTGGGTTTCATTGCCCTTTAAAGATTGAAAACTTCTCCATAATTTGATATGAATCAATCACTGACAATTTGAATCAAATACTAATTTTGGCCATAAAACAAACTGAAAACGTCAACGAACGAGCGTCGCCCGAAAATGTTTCACACAGCCAAATGTAACCCACTGTACGTGCGGTAAAAGAATTATCACTCGATTCACAACATGGCTCACACGACACGAGTGAGACCACTTAACTCCGTTTGTATTGAGTTGAATTAGGCCAGGACGCATCTATATTATTCAAATTGTTGGTCAAGATCGCGCGCATTTACTATGCGCGATCAAAAACAATGAAAATAGCCACCAATCAGCTTGGAGGATACCGCATATAATAGCGCGTTAGTAGCACCCTGACGCGTGTAATTGCGCAAAAACGAAGGCCAGCGCGCGCAGGGGAATTTTCATTTCTCTCTTTATGTGTTATAATGTACATACATGAATATAGCTATTAGCGCTAGTACGCGACCGTATGCATTATGCATTCGGGGGTACGCAGACTACCGATATACTTATGGAGCTAAGCCAGTGCAGAAAGACCTATTTAGTAGTAAGTTTTGATTGTGTTTAAATGTATTAAAATTCATATTTAGATGATCTGTAGAGCTAGACGTAGCGACTGATTCTACAGATTGACATGTATAGTTGTCATTGTGATAGTCATAACAATTTCATTTCACCCGAAAGTTGTAATTTGTGCCTTTCCTCAATCAATTTTACGTGCAATGACTATGGGCAGTGGGATTATGCAGCAACTTTTTAAACGATGTACCCAGGGGGTTTACAGACATGGAATGTTATAAAAGGTTTGGGCCCAGAATTGTCTTCTAGGACCTTGTAGAAGCACAACCTAGGTGCACAACCTCGCGAACTAGCTACTGGAAGTCCACAAAACACATATAGATTCAAGTTTTTTAAACACCAAAATGCAATCTTATTTCTCCCATATCTCCACCACAATAGCGCTAGCGTGGACCGTATTTGTCGGTGTATTAACCGCTCCGGTGTATTAACTGCACCCCTAAAAAAAAAAAATTTTTTTAAAGTGCGGTTAATGCGGTCGTGTATTAACCGCACCCCCTTTTTTTCTTTCTTTTTTTTTGAAAAAAGGTGCGGTTAATACACCAGCAAATACGGTATGTACTGTAGCATGCAATGCTGGCACGGTCGGAGCTTGTGTGTTGCATCCGGGGTACCAAGGAGTGTTGGCACTTCCCGGCCCTGGCCTGGCTGGGTTTGTAAATATTATTATTATTATTATTATTATTATTATTACTTATACCGCGCTTTTCCCATAAGGCCCAAAGCACTTACAATCAAATTCAACAACAATTATAAATACACGAATATACAATGAAAATAATACAATCACAAACTACTAAAAAGATGTGTTTTCAAAGCCTTTCTGAAGGCACTGACTGATGAAGACTGTCTAATAGCAAGTGGTAAATCATTCCAGTATTTTGATGCAGATACAGTAAATGTCCTATCACCTGCCAAGGTGCGAGTAACAGAAAATGTGAGGCGGAGAGGATCACTGGATGACCTCAACCTCCTGGTAGGTGTGTATAAATTCAAACAAATATCTAGATATTTTGGTGCTTGATTGTTGAGGATTTTATAGACAAACAAGAGTAATTTAAATATTATCCGTTGTTTCAAAGGAAGCCAATGCAACGAATTCAAGAGTGGCTGAGATGGGTGGTCCCTAGAAACCTGAAACACCAATCGGGCTGCCCAATTTTGAAGTCGTTGCACACGATTAAATTGAGTTGAAGGAATAGAAGAGAGAAGCCCATTACAATAATCAATACGAGATAGAACTAGAGAACGCACAGCATTATGACAGGCAGATTGATCAATAAACCTCCTGATTCTAGCAATATTCCTTAAATAAAATGTTACAGTACTACAAATGTGAGAAATATAGTGAGACATTGACATGCGATGATCAAAGATAACGCCAAGATTCCTTATTGTTTCTGAAGGGCTAATGAGTGTGTTACCAACATTCAACTGAACATTTGGAAGATTGCGCAGGTTGTGGGCTGAAGCTGCAACAAAAAATTCAGTCTTTGAATCATTCAATTTCAACTTATTTACTACCATCCATTTCCTAATATTTTCAATACATGTTTGAAGTTTAGAAAGGGCATTATCAAGAGCTCCTGAAGTTCTGGGGTCAAAAGAAATATATAACTGTATGTCATCGGCATAGAGATGGTAATTAATTTCAAAATGTGTATGTGTAGCCGTGTACGAATCATGTCCGAATCAGCGTAATTTGAGAGTGAACACTGAACAGCCAGGCCCGTCAGTGGTGTAGATGCAAAGCACTGCTACTGCTAGTGTTACTTGCATGGCGTGACTGTATGGATGAGATTGATGTGACCAATTAATCATTCTTATTTCAATTATTCAGTTTTCTACATATATTTCTAAAAAATTTGGGGAGAGAATCCAGAAAAAAACATGCCCAAAGGCCCAAATACTAACTGAACAATAAAAGGTCTAAAAAAAGACACAAAAAAGGGTCAGCATATATTCAACAGGTAAAAACAAAAACAAAAATGTACATTTATTTAGCGGTCTCGGTCTCGGTCTCGGATAGTCATGTCTCAGTCTCGGTCTCGGAATGGCTTGGACTCGGTCTTGGTCTCGGATAGTCATGTCTGAATAGATTAGTCTGAAAGAAAGATTAGTCTGAAAACATACCTTTTCTAAGTTGCATTTCAGTAATTTCCAGTAGTTTCATTTTGTGTTTTTATATTATCAAAGTTGTTCAACAAGTACATGTATGTTTCAAATGTTCATGTTTTTTGTTTTCCCTTCTCTTTTTGTGTGTAAAGATGAGTTTAACTGCGCACTGAGCACCTTGAAAAATGCGGAATTGGCGCATTATAAGACTTCTTTATTATTATTATATCCCCCCAGCAGTACCATAGCTCAACCAGTAACGGATCATTTTTGTCAAGCAGATGCCCTATATGGGCCCTATGATATGCTGGGGTCAAAGGTCACATAAGTATGTCAAAGGTCAAATGAGGTCAAATGTGAAAGTTTTGAGGTAAGAGTCTATGAGGGTTGATAACTTTCCAACCCTGCATCTGTTTGTAACCAAACTTCATTGGCATGAATGCGCGCAATTGGGCGAGACACGTTACGGCTATCGCCTTGTTCAGTGCATACAATTTCATACCAAGACAAATTATTTTTCATGGAAAGCTTAATTGGTGCAGATTGAGGCTGTTGACGAGTCACGGGTACCCGGGTCCCGCCGAAAAATGTCGAGTCCCGGGCGCAAAAGTCGATACTCGATATCCCAAAAAAAAGGGAAGTCCCCTCATTGAACCCAAGAGTTATCATGTTCATTCAAGTTACAAAAATTGAGCGCATTTATGACAATAAATCATATTCTAAAATACAGCAAATTCGTAAATAAATTATAGTTTTAGCATTTCTGACATGATTTTAACGGAATTATGGCAACATACTGTTCAAATTTACCTTGATTACGACATTTCTGATGGGAATAGGACATTAATGATCTTGGTGACCGATCATATCTTCAACACACTTCACTGAATATGATTGTCATCGCGCCACTATTTTTAGCTTTTTTCTGCCAACAAGCGATTATCATTTAGTAGATCCAATAAATCGATGACTCCCAATACAATTTCATGTTATATTCGTATTACGTAGTTCAGGCGAAGCAGCGAAAAACAGACACACGTGTTGCGGGTTTTGGTTTGCGAAACCGCGACAGGTTTTCACTGCTTCGCCTGAACTACGTAATACGAATGGAACATGAAATTGTATTGTGAGTCATCGATTTATTAGGTCTACTAAATGATAATCGCTTGTTGGTAGAAAATAGTGGCGCGATGACAATCATATTCAGTGAAGTGTGTTGAAGATACGATCGGTCACTGAGATCATTAATGTCCTATTCTCGTCAGAAATGTCGTAATCAAGGTAAATTTGAACATCATGTTAACATAATTCCGTTAAAATCATGTCAGAAATGCTAAAAATATAATTCATTTACAATTTTGCTGTATTTTAGAAGATGATTTATTGTCATAAATGCCCTCAATTTTTGTCACTTGAATGAACATGTTTTCCCAGCGGCGTGACATGCCGATAGCGAAATCAACAAATGGGTACATTTCGGGTACCCGTGACTCGCCCGAAAAATTATCGCGAGTCCCGGGAGGGAAATACTCCCGAAATCGACAGCACTAGTGCAGATTATGAATATGGTAGTCACCATCGGGTCCCGATTTTGTTTTTTCGGAACCGGGCTCCGAAAAAAGAAAGAAAACAAAATCAAATTCATTTTTGTTTTTTTGTTTTTTGTTCGGGGCACCGGTTCCGAAAAAACAAAACCGGGACTTAGAGTAACATTTATCAGCATATATAAAATTTTCTGATATTAAAAAAAAGTGGTTAGTCAAAAATTATCTTATGAATATTCATGAGTAGCAATGTGTTACTGCTCATGAATATACATGACCTCATTTTTTACTAGTCATTCTTTGAATATGAGAAAATTATATACGTTGCTAAATTTTCCTTCAAGTAGTAAACACTTTCAGATTTTGTATGGAGGTGTGTCTTAGTAAAATCTACACATTGTTAGTGTTTGGTGATGCTGCCACCTGTGTTATGTCTGTTATAGGGTCAAAGGTCATATTTTGGTGGCTGTCTTGTGTGCACTGCAGGCTCTGCAGGTCACATTTCTTGACAGATTTCTTTTGAGTTTTCTATAAAGATGCATTATACTCTAATCTACACACATATTGATTTGGTGATGCTGCTCCTAGTCTTGACAATTATCCGGGCCACTGGTGACGATCTCTACATCATTTTGTTTGAGGAAGGGGAGGGATATCTTTGTCCCTCATTCGAACAAAAGGATGACGCAAAAATCGCTGCCAGTGCCAGGGGATACATTCGCATTGCGTGGCAATGGAAATTTCTAGTTATTATAGTTTTAAGTTGAATCTAACACTCTGTGTACGGCTATTGGATGCACAGCCTGAAAGAAGTATTGGTTGACTCTGAGGTAATTCATGCTGTCCATCATTCAAATAGTATTTCTCTCTCTCTCTCTTCCATAGGAAGTCAAGTTACATCTAGTTGATAATCCCTACACTCTGTAGCTAATGGATGGAGAGCCTGATGTATTGGGTGACTCTGGGGCAATCCATGCTGCTCTGCCTGTAAACAGTGCCACCGAGGAGCCAGATTTCTCTGAGAAAGTCCTGCTTACCATCGCTAACTCTGACAGCATCATGGATGTGGTAAAGGGACTGACTGTAGCCGTGCATGAGCTGTACAGCTCAGAGGATATTGAGGTGGGTACTGCGGGTGGTTTGACATTTCAAGTGAATCATTTTTTTACTTTTGTCAAATTCAAACAAAATCACTTTTCAAGAGCTCTTACATTCTTCTAAAAGTATCTTGTTGTTTGGCTTATGGTAACAGGAGAATGAAATGGGATATTATTTTTCAAATTTCTCTATATATAGTACCGAAGTAGTGATGGCACCTTCTTTTGTTACATAGTAATTAAATTGTTGTTCTACACAACTTGCCTTCTATTTACGCTTTTGGAAGTTTCTTTACATCACAGGTTTGATCAGGAAAGAGTGATATTTTGAATAGCAAAAAGATAACTCATAAACTCTAATATTCGGGCCAGTAAATTGTTCTTTTGGGCCACCAGAAACGGGGGAAGAAATTATTTCACTGGCCCGACCGGGCCACTGACAAAAAGGCCCTGGCTATGACGTCACACTTCTGTACTCTATAGAGGTGATAAAATCTGACATCAATTTCATTTTTTACCAGGTAAATGATGTTCTTTTTAAGGTAAACAGTTTTCCTTTTCTATGAAACTATCATGTATCATTCAAAAGAATCTTACAATGATATTGGACTGTTGGACATCTCAAAGTCTAAAACGTTACTTTTGGAGAAAAAAAACGCATGAAGTTCATGGACTACTTTAACAAATCAGTCATTATTGGGGAAAAGTTTTCATGCCAAAATATACTGCACAAATACACTTTAGATGAGTTTTCACGAATATATAAACCGCTTGTTCATTTGTTGTAATCTTTTTTCAATACTCTTATAAGTTCTATTAGACATAGGCGCTCTCAAAATATATTTGTTTTCATTTGATTTTTAGAAATTTGATTGAACAATTTTGATAGTTTAAAAGTTACCATTTAACCCAAATCCAAGGGAGGTGACTTTTTACGGCTTAGATCTGATGGCCTGTCCCCTGTACTTTGCATATCATGTATTGGTTATTGTTTGCTAATGTCCAGCAGGTTCAGGCAACCTGTATGAGTCAGCGTGTGACAGTTCGTGGATCCCAATCAGACAAGTTTGTCCTTAACTGTGGGGTTCCACAAGGGTCTTGTCTGGGCCCTCTCCTGTTTTCAATATACACATCTGAGCTGTTTGATGTCATTGCGAAGCATCTTCCAGATGTCCATTGCTACGCGGATGACACTCAGTTGTACTTTTCTTTCAAGCCTGATCATGATGGAAGTGAGGCTGCAGCTATTGCAGCTATGGAGACCTGCCTTGGTGACATTCGATCATGGATGCTGAAAAATAAACTTCTGATCAACGACAGCAAGACAGAGTTTATCATGATTGGAACAAGGCAGCAGCTACAGAAGATCAACACTTCACACATCAAGATTGGTAGTGCTGAAATCACCCCTTCGGCCAGAGTTACAAATCTAGGCTTTGTGTTGGACCAGAACCTGAACATGGATAAACATGTCTCTGCAACTTGCAGGATAGCCTTTTTTCACCTGCATAATATTCGTCACATCAGCAAGTATCTAGACCAGAAGTCACTTCTCACCCTCATCCATGCTTTCGTTACTAGCCGCCTGGACTACTGCAACAGCCTGCTGTACGGTGCCACTGCAACCCACACTGAAAAGCTGCAGCGTGTCCAGAATGCAGCAGCAAGACTCGCCACAAAATCCCCCAAATTCTCCCACATGAAACCTGTTCTCCGTCAACTCAACTGGCTCCCCATCAGGTCCAGAGTCCAGTTTAAGATTCTCATTCTCACTTTCAAATGTATTCATGGCCTGGCTCCTCTATATCTCACTGAACTTATTGCAATTAGCCAGCCGTCCCGGTACTCACTCCGCTCCTCACAAGGCACTCTGCTGAACCATCCAACTGCCAAGATGCTTCCCACACTTGGGGATAAAGCCTTCGCTTCCGCAGCACCCAAACTTTGGAATAAACTACCTTTGATACTCCGCAACGAAGCTTCATTCAATTTGTTCAAAGAACAATTGAAAACTCACCTCTTGCAATAACTTGAACTTGAACAGCGCTTTTGAACATTCGACATGGAAAAAGCGCTATATAAATGCATTATTATTATTATTATTATTAACGATGGTGGTCAGATAAAGGATGAATACATTCCAAAAATGTATGATCTATTTATCTTTTAAAATCTTTTGTTCCAACCCTGGTCAGGTGCGGCTTTGCTGGTGGCTTGTGGGTATCCTTCTCATCCTGTTGCTGGGCATCTGCCTGGCATGGAAGTCATACGGCCAGGAGATCATGACGGTGCTCGCTTGCCAAGACAAACTCACACGGAGCGGATCAATGTCAAGGGAGTCCAGCAGACAGAGGTTTGTGTCACATTACTGGAATTCATGATAATTTAAAACATAGGGAAATGGGCAGAGAAAATAGGGTTTTCCAGTGAGGCAGCAAAGCCAGCTATAGAGAATAAACTATGGAGGTTGTTGAGACACGATCGGGTAGGCACTCGACTTCCAATCATCGAACCAGAGTTCAAAACCGATTGATGCCCTGGCATTTATGTCCTTCATTTTTTGCTCTCTACCAAGGAGTGTAAGTGGGTACCATGGTCAGTCATTAATAAGCTTTGCACCATTGGAAGAATATGGCTAGTAAGTTCCCCAGGGAGTTGAGAAAGTGCGCAAATTATTTGACTTGGTTTGTTTTGTACCTGATGACCATGGGTAATAATAGCTGCAGGAGTGTCACTTTGTGACATACATGTGCATGATTAAAGAGTCCACAATTATTATTGTCTTGGGAACTGGATTTGAAAATATGTCCATGCAAATTATACAAACTAAATTTAGTTATAACTCCACAATGCTCAAAACATATAAGGGCAAGTCCAAGATAACGCGCGTGTTACGTATGGGACATTTCAGAGACTTTCACTCCAAACAAAATAATGTAGAGGGACTTTGATTTTATTCTTTTACCATCTCCATCACTGGTATCTATAAGAAGAATAACCTTGGTAAAGATGGTGACCTTTGACCTTTGCAATAATATTTTATTATATAAAATGTATGGCGTTACGTATGGGACCAGAAGAAATGAGGTTTTTTATAAATAATATTTAAGTTAAAAACTCTGTGAAAGTAATTTAGAGGACAGGTTGTAATTCAATGTGGTAGAGGGTACATTGCTCAGGTTTGTTGAGGCAAAGTTTCATTTCATTCCGAAGAACGCTTTTCTTGTAGGCTCTAATTAATTTTGGTAAAGACGTGTTACGTATGGGACAGTTACGTATGGGACATTTTGTCCCCATTCGTTTAATGTAGGGAAATCAAAATTTAAGGCAAATTGAGGATATTTGGTTAAAATAACGAGTTGCCATGGTGATTGGTGTAAATAAGTATCAGAAATGGTTATGTCATTCCTTAAAACCCTATAAAAGAGGTATCACTCATTAATTTAGCGTTCCTAGATCAGAATCTATACAATTTTACAGGAATTTGGGGAATATGCAAATTAGGTAAATATCTTAATTATGCAAATCATATGCTTTGTATAATGTTTTGGGAGTCAAAGTAAGTTAACAAATCTTAAATACATAATAGGACATGATTAAATTAAATTAGTACATTTTGGTGTGTGTAAGCCACTGTTTAACAGTAATATTCATAAATATGCAAATTAGGGGCAGCCATCTTGGATTTCAGGGCTTTGCTCAAGTGATACATGCAAATGAGAAGCAGAAGTGGCTTAATTTGCCCCAAATACCTTAAATGAAATGTTGGAACATTTCACACTACATTCCTGAATACAAATAAACATCTTGCTCTAATTCATGAATATGCAAATTAGCTAATTATCTTTAAAAATGCCTGCCGAGCATAAATTATTGTTTTGGCTCCACATCTAAAAAAAGTTTATGGACCTAATTACTTTCTCTATACTCATTAACATTGATATATCATGACAATATCACTCCAAAATAAATATTTGCCTATCTGCCACAAAGGCTCCCAGCAGCTACATTGACTTTGTATGTGAATTATGTCCCATACGTAACACATTGTCCCATACGTAACACTTTCTATAAATTCTAATTTTCTTATAAAACAAAGATCTAATGAAAAATTCCCAGCTTATTATAGTATTTTACTTTTAAAATGCATAAATTAGAACTTCCCAAAGTTGCACTAGAATAACTATTCAATTATTTGAAAAAAATGAAAAAAAGTTCCGCATTTTGTTACGTATGGGACATTTCATGCTAAGACATGACCTAATTTGCATAATTAATTAGGTCATGACTTAATGTTTATGTAAAATTTATACGGATGATTGAGTGGTCATGTCTATATATTAATACAATATCATATCATTCCCTTTGATTTGTTATGAATTTTTATAATTGTCCCATACGTAACGCTCTATTTCACATATATGCAAATGAGGCCCTTCAAATTTGCATAAATTTACATACATTTTAATTTCTTTTTATGGAATTCAAAACTTCAACTCATGGGCTTCAATATGATGTGAAACATGTCATCAGTAAATCAAGATGAAATTTCAACAGCTAGGTTGACATTACCTTGGACTTTCCCATAAACAAATTACAAACAATTTAGTAAAAAGCCTGTTATCATTTAAAAAAGAGCTGTTAAAGCTCAAGAGGGCACTCTCTAAAACCATTTTAAATTAAACAAATAGTGCATGTGATGTTTTGTTAAAATAATGATTGAATAGATCATCAGCAACTATGTAAAAACCTATTTTGAACATTTTTGAACAAATGTAAGCATTTAAAATAATTTTTAGATATTTTCAAATAAATCTGGGGCTCCAGATTTATTCAGAACAGATGTCTTTATTGATATTTCTGCTGTTTCTAAACCCATTTTGATCAAATAAAGTTGATTCTGTCATTAGAATTGTATGTTCTTTCAAATTTGACACTCGGCTTTTCATTACCTCACAAAAAAATTATTTTTTGCAGCACCCTCTATACCAAAACTGAACTACCCCTTTAAGTGTTTAGAGATGATGATCAATCATATTAGGCACTATAATAAATTGAGTATATTATTATTATTATTATGTCGAGAGACTGCATGATGCTGCTCCATTTCCAAGATAAACTCACAGAAAAGAGGATGATATCAGGGAAGCCTAGCTAGCACACATGGGTTAGGTTGAACAGATAATGTGGCTGCCTTATCATTTATATAGTAATATTATAACAGTAACACTGAAAGGAAAATTACTTAATAATTTGAGGAAGTAATGATTAAAAATCTTTCAAATGTAAAATTCAAGTGTTGTTTTACATGGACACCAACCCCTGTGCTAGCGCATAATTTGACCATTGCTGATGATGCTGAATTGTTGATACAGAAATGGGGATGAAGTTAATAAAACTACATTGGAAAAGGCTGCAACAACAATATTTCATAACTGTTTACTCTTAACAGTTGGGTTTTGTGATCACTCTGATGTACTATACTCAAACATTCTGAAAGAAATTGAATATAGTTATTATTAATGTCAGCTGACAATGCCAAACTTAATGCTTGATATTTCACATGCTTTAATTCATTTTTCCTATCACTGACTTCCTGATGTAGTTCTGCTGAAGAAGTTCCAGTCGTCACGGAGCCTCCAGCAGCATCCAGAGAACAGCTTTGTCAATCGCACGAACAACATCAACCTTCATCTTCATCGTCCCATGCGCCCAATCACTCTGCATCATCCATGGATACGCACCAATCACATGAACCCAACCAGTCTTCTAGAGACCTCAGTCAATCTTCATCGGCTAGAGACCTTGAGAGTCGATCAAGTCTATCCGCATCGTCATCATTTCAAAGTGGATCAAGTCAGCCTTCACTTACGTCTACATCACCTCACCATCCAAAAACTGACTGAAATCATCTCCAGTGATTTGGGCACTGTACATAATCTTCCCCCAAAACAGACATTCACTGATGTGCAATATATACTATGATGAGGATTGAGGAATGAATGTCGTGACCTGAGAATCATTTGCTGAGTGGCACTGCGATTAAGCTGTCAGTCTCTATCAACTCACCATCCAAATAGCTGACATTTCATCACTAGCACTTGCTCTATTGCCCAAGGCAAGTAAAATTTCATGAATGGTCTAGTTGATTGCCTGATTAGACAACTAATTAATTGTTCTACTACAAGTAGATATTATTGGTTCGGGATTGATGTCACATTCTACCGCGAACAATTCAAAATCCGGGTTTCAAAAAATACAATGACAGCCTCCATGCTGTACACAATGAATGGGATTAGCCTGCAGTGCAAATGACTTTGAATGTTGCTCCTCCGTTGCTCAGGGGGCAAATGTTGGAAGTATTTGTATGAAATTCTGTTTTACTGTGTAGAGAACATAATCAAAATGATTTGTAGGTTGGGAAATAAAGTGTAATAAAATTGTTGAAATTAATTAATTCAAATCTATAGATCAACAAAATAACTGCTAAGAGAAATCATGTCTCAAGAAACTTTGCTTGGAAAAGGGTCAATCCACGTCAAATCACCCAATTTTCAGAGAAATGTTCACCCGACCCCCTTCAATTTTGCTAAAATTTGCACCAAATGTTCCCCCAAGTGTCTCACGGAAAATTCTGAAATATTTTGCCCCAAGGTCAAACGGTTGCTAAGATACGGCCTCACCTAGCAACCAATGCGCGATTCTCAAAAGGTGTTATAAAAAAATCAGCCATTTTCAACTGCCCCTCACAGCTAAAGTGAATGAGGGAGCAAGCTACATTTTTGTAAGTTGAAAGAACCTTATTATCTGTAAAAAGTAAAAAAAAAAAAAAATCAGCTACGAAATTTCATTTTCGCATACGAGGTCTTCAAAAATGACCTTAAGTCGTAAAATTTAAATTTTCGGACAGTGTTTAGGGGTCAATAAAATAAATATGACAACAAATAAAGCAAAAGTAAGAATGTAAATCAAATTAAAACAACTTTCTCTAAAAGCACACAAAAAATCAGCACAAAAATTGGTTCCGTTTTCGTGTAGGGCGCCCTCAAAGTCTGAACATATCAGAAATCAGCAAAGTTGAAGGTCAAAGTTCACCTTTAGTCCAACCTAGTAGAAGCATGAAAATTGGTGGAATGATACACATTCATCTATATTTTAGGGTACCACCAGCGAAAATTTGCTTCCGAAATGTTATCTAGCTTAAAAACGCACACGAAAATGAGGTTAAACACTGTTACGCAACCATTTATTGCCCTTAAGTGGTTTTCAGGGGTTTTTGAAAGTTTCTGTCAAAAAAATTAATCATGCTGCTAGGCTCATTTTAGCATGTCTGGTAGTCCTTAATGGGTACTTCGAGAAAATGCATACATTGGGTAGATTTTCTTAGAGGATTGACCTAAAAAATGCATCTGAAAATGGTTAGAAAACACGTTTTTTAGCTCATCCGGCCCGAAGGGCCCGATGAGCTTATGCCATGGCGTTGCGTCCGGCGTCCGTCCGTCCGTCCTTCCGTCCTTCCGTCCGTCCGTCCTTCCGTCCGTCCGTCCGTCCGTCCGTCCACAATTTTCAAAATGCTTCTTCTTCGTTATTTTTCAACCGATTTTGATTCTGATTGTTTCATAAGATAGGGCTAGGAGGGGGATTTAAAACTTCTACACAGAATCGTGAAATTCATTATATATGCTAATTTATGCAAATTTATTCGAAATCACAAAAAATGCTTCTTCTCCTTCATTTCTTGACCGATTTTGATTTGGTTTGCTTTATCTGGTAGAGCTAACTTTGGTACACTAAACTTCTACACAGAATTTTGAAATTTTTCTCCATTAATTAATTATGGTAATTTATGCAAATTTATTCCAAAAATCACAAAAAATGCTTCTTCTCCTTCATTTCTCGACCGATTTTGATTTGATTTGCTTTATCTGGTAGAGCTAACTTTGGTACACTAAACTTCTACACAGAATTTTGAAATTCTTCTCCATTAATTAATTATGGTAATTTATGCAAATTTATTCCAAAAATCACAAAAAATGCTTCTTCTCCTTCATTTCTCGACCGATTTTGATTTGGTTTGCTTTATCTGGTAGAGCTAACTTTGGTACACTAAACTTCTACACAGAATTTTGAAATTTTTCTCCATTAATTAATTATGGTAATTTATGCAAATTTATTCCAGAAATCACAAAAAATGCTTCTTCTCCTTCATTTCTCGACCGATTTTCATTCTGTTTGGTTTATCTAATAAGGGCTAGGTTTCATAAGATAGGGCTAAGAGTTTCAAACTTCTATACAGATTCATGAAATTCATTATCTATGGTAATTTATGCAAATTATTCGAAATCACAAAAAATGCTTCTTCTTCATTTCTCGACCGATTTTGATTTGGTTTGCTTTATCTGGTAGAGCTAACTTTGGTACACTAAACTTCTACACAGAATTTTGAAAATTTTCTCCATTCATTAATTATGGTAAATTTTTTATTTTTTAATTTTTTTAATTTTTTTAAATTTAATTTTTATTTATTTTTCTATTTTTATTTTTATTTTTTTTAATTTAATTTTATTTTTTGTTTGTTTGTTTGTTTGTTTTGTTTGTTTTTGTTTTTTATTTTATTTATTTTTATTTTTATTTTTTTAAATTTATTTTTCTATTTTTTAATTTTTTCCCATGTCCCTTCCAGGGCATCAAATTTTTATTTTTTGACCAGTTGAAAAGTGTACCACATGAAATTTGCGATATTTGATGTTGCGAGATGGCGGATGAGCGCTACGTCATTGACGTTCTGGTTACAATTATTGTCAATTTTCTGGTAACGTGCCTGTGTTTACAGGCACTTTCAAACTTCAATATTTGTAAGATGGAAAGTGACATAAAGCTCATATCTTCTAATCTGGTAGACATTCATCTATATTTTAGGGAACTATCAGTGAAATTTTGCTCCCGAAATGTTATCTAGTAGAAAAATGCTCACAAAAATGGGGTCAAACACCATTACGATACCATTATGCTACCATTTATTGCCCTCAAGTGGTTTTCAGAGGATTTTGAAAGCGTCTCTGAAAAAAAATATTAATGCTGCTAAGCTCATTTTGGCATTTCTGGTAGTCCTTCATGGGTACTTCAAGAAAATGCATATGGTGGGTAGGTCTTTGTACTGCATTGACCTTGAAAATGCATTCGAAAATTTTACAATTGGTCTATTTTCTGGTAACGTGCATGTTTTTACAGGCACTTTCAAACTTAAATATTTTCGAGATGGAAAATGGTTCATAGCTCATATCTTCAAATCTGTTAGACATCCATCTATATTTTAGTGAACAACTAGTAACATTTTGCTTCCTAAATGTTATCTAGCATAAAAACGCACACGAAAATGAGGTTAAACACTGTTACGCAACCCTTTATTGCCCTGAAGTGGTTTTCAGGGGTTTTTGAAAGCTTCTGTGAAAAAAACTAGACATGCTGCTAGGCTCAATTTAGCATGTCTGGTAGTCCTTCATGGGTACTTCAAGAAAATGCATACATTGGGTAGGTTGCCTACAGCATTGACTGTAAAAATGCATCTGAAAATGGTTAAAAAACACGTTTTTTACAATTATTTGTCTATTTTCTTGTAAAAAACGTTTTTTAATCATTTTCAGATGCATTTTTTTGGTCAATGCTGTATGAAACCTACCCAATGTATGCATTTTCTTGAAGTACCCATGAAGGACTACCAGACATGCTAAAATGAGCCTAGCAGCATGTCTAGATATTTTTTTTTACAGAAGCTTTCAAAAACCCCTGAAAACCACTTCAGGGCAATAAAGGGTTGCGTAACAGTGTTTAACCTCATTTTCTTGTGCGTTTTTATGCTAGATAACATTTCGGAAGCAAAATGTTACTAGTTGTTCACTAAAATATAGATGGATGTCTAACAGATTTGAAGATATGAAGCTATGAACCATTTTCCATCTCAAAAATATTTAAGTTTGAAAGTGCCTGTAAAAACATGCACGTTACCAGAAAATAGATCAATTGTAAAAAAACATGTTTTTAACCATTTTCAAATGCATTTTCAAGGTCAATGCTGTACAAAGACCTACCCAACATATGCATTTTCTTGAAGTACCCATGAAAGACTACCAGACATGCCAAAATGATCTTAGCAACATTAATACTTTTTTTCAGAGACGCTTTCAAAATCCTCTGAAAACCACTTGAGGGCAATAAATGGTAGCGTAATGGTAGCGTAATGGTATTTGACCCAATTTTTGTGAGCATTTTTCTACTAGATAACATTTCGGGAGCAAAATTTCACTGATAGTTCCCTAAAATATAGATGAATGTCTACCAGATTAGAAGATATGAGCTTTATGTCACTTTCCATCTTACAAATATTGAAGTTTGAAAGTGCCTGCAAATACAGGCACGTTACCAGAAAATTGACAATAATTGTAAAAAACGTGTTTTCTAACCATTTTCAGATGCATTTTTTAGGTCAATCCTCTAAGAAAACCTACCCAATGTATGCATTTTCTCGAAGTACCCATTAAGGACTACCAGACATGCTAAAATGAGCCTAGCAGCATGATTAATTTTTTTGACAGAAACTTTCAAAAACCCCTGAAGGGCAATAAATGGTTGCGTAACAGTGTTTAACCTCATTTTCGTGTGCGTTTTTAAGCTAGATAACATTTCGGAAGCAAATTTTCGCTGGTGGTACCCTAAAATATAGATGAATGTGTATCATTCCACCAATTTTCATGCTTCTACAAGGTTGGACTAAAGGTGAACTTTGACCTTCAGCTTTGCTGATTTCTGATATGTTCAGACTTTGAGGGCGCCCTACACGAAAACGGAACCATTTTTTGTGTGCTTTTAGAGAAAGTTGTTTTAATTTGATTTACATTCTTACTTTTGCTTTATTCGTTGTCATATTTATTTTATTGACCCCTAAACACTGTACGAAAATTTAAATTTTACGACTTAAGGTCATTTTTGATGACCTCGTACGCGAAAATGAAATTTCGTAGCAGATTTTTTGTTTTGTTTTACTTTTACAGATAATAAGGTTCTTTCAACTTACAAAAATTTAGCTTGCTCCCTCATTCACTTTAGCTGTGAGGGGCAGTTGAAAATGGCTGATTTTTTTATAAAACCTTTCAAGAATCGCGCATTGGTTGCTAGGTGAGGCCGTATCTTAGCAACCGTTTGACCTTGGGGCAAAATATTTCAGAATTTTCCGTGAGACACTTGGGGGAACATTTGGTGCGAATTTTAGCAAATTTGAAGGGGGTCGGGTGAACACCACTGGTTGATTTGACGTGGATTGACCCAAAAGCACATTGACACTCAAATGACAATGGACAACTTGGTGTATAATTTACAGGGCAGAACTCTTTCACACCACATATATGTATTTCAATTTCAATTTCATTTATTGATTTTCATTACATATAAAACAATACATAGATATATTTACAAATTAAGATTCACAGTATAAAGCTAAATGAAAATAGGAAACTACAAAGATATCCAAATGGCCTCGTGGAGGCGTAGTTCCCCGAACAGTGTTAAAGTAATTTACTTATACAAACAAAACAAAAAACAAAAATATAAAAAAAGGCACATACATGACATAATGTGACAGGGACATCGTGCATGGCAAGTAATAACAATTGGAGTAATCATTACAAAATCATGAACTTGAGAATGTATACCTAATATAGTATAATGAATATATTAGTTATAAAATAAGTGGTATTTAGATAGATGCTGCTTCAATTTCCTTTAAATAATGTTAATGACTTGCATGAAGAAATTTCAAGAGAAATAAAGTTCCAACAGGAAAGTTGTTTCTTACGGATTTCAAAGAAATATTTGTCTTGACTGGCCAAAAATAGAATGAGGTACAACTGGTACGCCCACGAGAAGTATTATTATGCACATTATTATTCCAAATGAACATTCTTGAAATATTTTGTGGAAGTATATTTTGAAAATAATAGTATCCTAGCAGATCAATAGAATAAAAATACAAATCAAATATATTAAGTGTTTCAATTTCCTAAACAGTGGGGCAGAGCGAGTAGTATAATGGGGGCTTTTGCGATTTAAACAATTTATCCAATTTAGTGTGATTACTATTGCCCCATACAATAATACAATAATTTAAATGAGACATTATATTAAACGCATTATATAATAATATCAGTGAGGATGAAGGAATTAGAAACTTTACCTATCTATGTGTGTATCCCAATGCATATTACTCCTTATAAGTACACCAAGAAAATTAACAGTATCAATTATAAGATTTAGCAGTAGTCTTTTTTATTTAAACCATAACGAAATCCATCTAACTCATTATTAACATTACTTTCTATAAAGTCAATAATATTTGGCTGTGTATAAATCAAAGTAGTATCATCTGCATACATAATGTATTCAAATTTATCGGTAACTTTCCTAATATCATTTATATATAACAAAAATAATAAGGGACCAAGGATTGACCCTTGGGGTACACCAAATACAAGATACATTGGAACGGTTATTATTATACATTCCATAATATTGTAATTTTGATAATAATATTTTATGATCAACTATATCAAAAGCCTTTGACAGGTCCATAAATATTCCTATAGCAAATGTATTACTGTTAATTGCACAAAGAACTGTATCTTGTAACTCAACTAAAGTATAGGAAGTAAAATGGTATTTTCTAAAGCCATACTGTGAATCAATAAGAATATTCTTTTTTAAACAAAAGAATAAAGTCGATTATAAATACATTTCTCAAGTAATTTAGATATACTGGGTATAACGATTGGTCTATAATTACTAAATGTATGTGGGTCATTCTTCTTAAATACAGGGGTAATTTGAGTAATTTTCAATTGATCTGGTACAGTACATGTTTTCAGAGAAGTATACAAAATGTAAACCAAGGGATCAACAATATAATGTAATATTACCTTTTTTAACAAATCCACATGCGTTACTATTTTTCAATGACTTAGTTACTTGTATTAGTTCATGTACAGAAATGAGATTGAAGAACATACAGTCAGGAAAATGATCGTTAAGATATTGATTAAACTTGGTACCAGGACGAGACGCTGATAGCGTTTCAACGGCTTCCTTACAACAATTAATGATATCATGATATAAAAACTCATCTTCATTACTTAGGTTTGTGTGTATGGGTCTACAGAAAAAGAATAGTTATATTTTCTAGGAACACATTTTAAAGTGCCTTTTTAACATGACTCTGTTCAATCATCCTTGTTTATTAAGGAGACTAGTTGTCATTATTTGCTCCTCTGCCTCACTCTTAAAAGCACTAAAAGCTGTCTTTTGACACAATTTTCCCGTAAAGCATGCTAAATAAAGTTATTTTAATCTATCACGTCGCCCATAAGTATCACACGAAGTACTGCAAATTCAGCAACACCTGCATCAAAATACAGCTGTTGAACAATGGGCCAATAGAATCGTGCCAAGACTTCGGCGGGTCTTTCAAGCAGATAAAGTAGGACGGTGTGTGACTTACTTCATTGTATTTGTCTATCTTTCCGTAAATGTCTCCGAGTGAATGATTGTGTGTCGAGGTAAACCTTATTTACAAAATGCAATGAAATAAATGCGCTTTTTTGGCAAGACTAAATACACATTTAACAGGCAATATGAGTGAACTAATGATTGTGTAGATTAGTAATGAGACATTGTCTGCTAATGATAATCACTCGCTGCACTTCATGACATCATCACAACATTTGCGTTTTTTAGTATAAAGAGCGCTTGTTTTCGATTCTTGCGATGGGGTTTTATTTTGTTGTTGTGCATAGGATACTGGTTTGTATGGGACATAAAGTATTTATCTTAATCTGTTGGCCCCTAGCTCTCTAGTGATGCATTATTCTCATATTTTGTGATTTTTAATGAAATTCTACTTTAAAGAAAATGTTTTTTTATGAGTACTTCCGTTTTATTTTTTAATGATACATGTATTATGATATAAAATTTATTTCTAATGTGTGAATTCTGCATTAAATGTATTCAAACTGAAATCCACTATGCACTTGCTTTCCATTTTGTTTACCTTCATCAATGTTCCAAATTAACCCTTTTTTTCTGTGGCCCAGTTGGACAAGTCAAATTAAGATTTCTCTAATTTTAGTAGCCAGAAACACAAATTAGGTGACCCCAAACAAAGAAAGACATTTATAATAGTTATACTTGCTTTCCAATTTGTGTTAATTTTGAGCCCTGCCAAAATATTTCTAAACCAGTACTCAAAATGTGCACAGGCCGCTTTAGTTTTGGGACGCCAAATTGCACCGATCCTAAATTCTAATGGCCTGAAAGGGCAACCATATACAACCTAATTTGTTTATAATTTATTATGATATATTATAATTTGTTATAATTTGTTATGATTTTCTTTTTTCGGTCCACTAGAATGTTTAGAATCTGTTTTTTACTTCCCAACTGGACTACAAGGCAAACAAGTTCAATATTTGGCTGTTTTTATTGTATGAAATAATACTGTTGTATTGAGCTTATTTTTGGCCAAAATAATGTTTGTATTCAATTCACTTTTCAGGGGAGATGCGTAGTTCTCTAGCCTATTTTTTCCATAATGAGCCTGTGACCTTTGACCTCATGACCCCAAAATCTAAAACTTCTTTGGCTTCTCAAGATACATGTACAAAGTTTGGTGACAATATATCTATTGATTCATGAGTTAAAGGTGGTATGAATTGGTAAATCAGACAAATTTGAACATCTTGAGGACAATGTGAAATACAAAATAGCTCAGTGTCATACAGGGTGGCCCCAAAAAACAGAAAGGGGCACTTCCCAAAATATATAGTAACAAGTTATTATGTCCATCAGTAGGGTGTCTTTTCCAATGAAAAACTATACCAAGAACAGTCATTTTTTATCGCACTTACTGCCCGTCATAGCATCGAACAACGAGCAATACGCGCGCCATTGAGAGAATAGGGAGAGTTGTTGAATGCTATGACGGGCAGGAAGTGCGATTTATCAGGCACTGACATGGTCTCATTTAAGAAGTCCTAAAAAAAAAACTATTTGTCTAAAATTACTGTTCTTGGTATCATTTTTCTTTGTAAAAGATGCCTTATCTCGTGAACATGTTTCGTTATTATGGTAAGTAACCCGTTCCGTTTTTTTATAGTTCGCACAAATTAGCCTAGTTATACATTTTGAATAGCTGTATAGCATTCTCAACAATGCCCTCTACATTCCACGTACAACAATCTGTAATCAGTTTGTGGAAATTTGATTATTTAAATGTCTATTATACACATTCTCCTTGGCTACCAAGATAACTCACTCAGGCCCACACCTCAACAAGCACAGACATAGCTTTTACAATTTACACAATTTTCATGAAAATTGAATGACACAGTCTTTCTATAAAATATATGTATATTATTTGGGGGGATTTACTAATAAAATTTGAAGGTCCATCACATTAGTCCCTGTGAGTCCTGTCACCAACAAATCCTCTCCCTCACACAGGGTCTTGTAGAATGTGTAGGAGTCATTGTTACTGAGGTATTCCACAGGATCCAGTCCTAATTGCTTGGCCCTCATCACTTGGTCAATGTCAGCTATCGCTCCTGCAGCATCTGTGGGACCATCTTGTCCATCTGTGCCTCCCGACAGCAGGATAACCTTAAAGCCAGCATCGTGAAATGCTTGAAATTTGGGAGATGCTTCCATCTCGATGCTTGCAGCCAAAGCAAGCTCTTGGTTCCTGCCTCCGCGGCCATGACCCCTGACGGTCACGGTCGTTTCCCCTGCTCCAACGACGCACACAGGTTTGGAACTCCCTGCTGCCTCATCCACCACCGTTTCTAGTTCTTCAATTTTACCCTCGGGCACATTGAACCAAGGTTTGGTCTTGTACGCCTCCCTAGAGTCTTGTATGTCCTCTGTTGATGCAGCCCTGTACCTCTC
This sequence comes from Echinarachnius parma, assembly GCA_037951105.1. Taxonomy (NCBI): domain Eukaryota; kingdom Metazoa; phylum Echinodermata; class Echinoidea; order Clypeasteroida; family Echinarachniidae; genus Echinarachnius; species Echinarachnius parma. Next base: position 69,996 of record JBAMJV010003956.1, on the reverse strand, counting down.
ACAAACGTAGAGCGCAATGTCCAGAAATGTCTGGGCTGCAACGGATGCTTCTCCATCTATCGCATTTGAAATATTGAAAACTGCAAAGCCCAGAGTTTCGGCCATCTCACAAGATCTACTGACGGCAATAGAATTACTCCCTATAATGACATTATTTGCTAAAGAGGGAGAATCAGAGGAAGACTCTTTTGGGTGTGAGACATCAAGATTTTGCAAGTGTTTAAATATGGAGGATGGGAGACTGTCCTCTGAGATTCTGTACTGATTGAATATAGCGAGACAATCTTGCGCAGTAGATTGGTTTGGCATGGTTGGAGCGCTGGCTATGAGATCCAGGGGGTCACCTATGATGTCTGACAAAATCAAGCCAATGACCTGAAGAGAAAAGGAGAAAATAAAGTAGAAATCATGTCATGAGTATGTTGACTACATTGATGGACATAATTTTGCATGAGATATGCCAAATTAAGTCAAAATTTGACATAAATTGTCAATATTTTGGCAAACAAAAACAATTTATTGACACATAGTGATAAATCCAAAGTTCTAATAAATAGCCTGCTGATTGTTTAATCATCAGGCTATTTATTAGAACTTTGGATTTATCTCACTATGTTTTCTGTTGGAAATAGATAATTCTGTAGTATTTTCCAATCTCAGTGGAATTAATGTTTACACATCTATATACTTATACAAGTAACAAAATAACATTCAACTGACAACCCTGTGGGTATTTGAAATATTAAAAAGGGATTTCATGTGATTTCCAATTAAAGTGATTCATCAACTTTGTATTATTTTTCCAAAAGTGATGTTAAAGGGTACCACCACCCAAAAACAATATTCTTATTAAAGAAAGGTAACATCTTTAGTATTCCATTCCATCAAAAAGTTCACAAAAATATGTTTCCAGAAAAGAAAAAAAATTATTGGAAAACGCATCACCATTCTAAAGCATGCGTTCATGCGGTCTGAATTGCGACTACTAATGTGTGCAGAGCGAACGAATCGCACGGGAATCTATTGTCTACAAACGTACGCGTCAATAGCATTGGCGCACTCGCAAATGGTTGGTCCGTATGGAACCAGGAAATAGAAGTGGTTCCGTAAGTGGTGGAAATTAATTGCTTTGTTTATGAATTAAACAACCCTTTGCAAAATGTTGGGTATCTACAGTATTTGATATCACAAAACGGTACCAAAACATATAATAATGTGTTGTTCTTTGCCTGGTGGTCCCCTTTAAAGTCTTCAATCATATACCAATATCATTGTTAGAAACTTGAGAATGATATAGGATATTTTCATAGAAAAGGAACAATGTTAACCCAGTAGTGAAAAAGAGAGTTTGATTTTATCCCTGATGATTTGCCTGAAGTATCTGAATATGGATACCATACTATAAATTAACAACTCGCAAAAAAATGTCTGTTACCCTCTCATTCGGAAAATATCTCAACGCAAAAATACTGGTGCATACACTATACAGAATAAAAAACATTTAAGTTATCATGTCTTTTTCCTGCTACTTTACCTTGGCTGGCAATGCACGCTTGGCTAGTTTGCCTCCCTTGAGCATGGATAGATTCTTCCTGACGGTGTTGAGTTGTTCAATGTTAGCTCCTCTGAGGGCCAAAGCCCTGATGACTTGAAGCTTCTCTTCCAGAGAGATGTTTGGTGCAGGGGCTGGCAGGAGGGCAGAACCACCTCCTGTGCCAAATAAGATCAAATCAGAGCAAAGCAAATCAAGAGAGATGTTTGGTGCAGGGGCTGGCAGGAGGGCAGAACCACCTCTTGTGCCAAATAAGATCAAATCAAAGCAAAACAAATCAAGAGAGATGTTTGGTGCAGGGGCTGGCAGGAGGGCAGAACCACCTCCTGTGCCAAATAAGATCAAATCAAAGCAAAGCAAATCAATGTTTGGTGCAGGGGCTGGCAGGAGGGCAGAACCACCTCCTGTGCCAAATAAGATCAAATCAAAGCAAAGCAAATCAAGAGAGATGTTTGGTGCAGGGGCTGGCAGGAGGGCAGAACCACCTCTTGTGCCAAATAAGATCAAATCAAAGCAAAGCAAATCAAGAGAGATGTTTGGTGCAGGGGCTGGCAGGAGGGCAGAACCACCTCCTGTGCCAAATAAGATCAAATCAAAGCAAAGCAAATCAAGAGAGATGTTTGGTGCAGGGGCTGGCAGGAGGGCAGAACCACCTCCTGTGCCAAATAAGATCAAATCAAAGCAAAGCAAATCAATGTTTGGTGCAGGGGCTGGCAGGAGGGCAGAACCACCTCCTGTGCCAAATAAGATCAAATCAAAGCAAAGCAAATCAAGAGAGATGTTTGGTGCAGGGGCTGGCAGGAGGGCAGAACCACCTCCTGTGCCAAATAAGATCAAATCAAAGCAAAGCAAATCAAGAGAGATGTTTGGTGCAGGGGCTGGCAGGAGGGCAGAACCACCTCCTGTGCCAAATAAGATCAAATCAAAGCAAAGCAAATCAATGTTTGGTGCAGGGACTGGCAGGAGGGCAGAACCACCTCCTGTGCCAAATAAGATCAAATCAAAGCAAAGCAAATCAATGTTTGGTGCAGGGGCTGGCAGGAGGGCAGAACCACCTCCTGTGCCAAATAAGATCAAATCAAAGCAAAGCAAATCAATGTTTGGTGCAGGGGCTGGCAGGAGGGCAGAACCACCTCCTGTGCCAAATAAGATCAAATCAAAGCAAAGCAAATCAATGTTTGGTGCAGGGGCTGGCAGGAGGGCAGAACCACCTCCTGTGCCAAATAAGATCAAATCAAAGCAAAGCAAATCAATCATAATGGAATCAATTCTTGATTAGGAAAGGTTTTTTTTTCAGAAAAAAAGCATAGTGTTGAAGTTTTAATGCAAGCTCTTCTATTAAAGAGCCAAGGTTCTGATGACTGGAAGATTCTTTCCAGAGAGTTTGACGGTGCATGGGCTGGAAGGAGGGCAGAAACTCCTCCTGTTGCAAATTAAATCAAACTAAATCAAATCAAATCATACTGTAATCATCATCTTGATGAAGAATTATAGAGAAAGAACCATAGCGTGAGGTTTTAATGCTAGCTCCTCCAAGAACCAATGTCCTGATGACTTAACCCTATTTTAACTGGGATATTTCAGACCAGGTTTTTACTGGGGGGGGGGGGGGGGGGTGTCAATTTGACCCCACTAAGATCTCGAAGACCGATTGTCAGATTGACGCAAAATTTTGCATGGAGGTACATTGAAGTATTTTGCGAAGCGTCCATGTTTTTGTTTTAACGATCCAATGTTAAATATGCAAATTATGCGCATATTCATTACCAAAGTTCGCTAATTTTTGCTAATTTTTTTATTTTTTTCGAAGTTTTTACGAAAAAACATAAAAAGTATTGACTCAAAATGAATCACACACATGGATAAGTTTGAGATTTAGTTATTTACATTGTTTATTCTTATAATTAACGAAGCACATGTAATTAATTATGTAAATATGCTAATGAGATGAGTATAGTATGATTCTGAATTTATTATGTATTCCTTTGTTTTTCATTTCTAAATTAATAGTCTTTTTGCTGGTATACCTGACATTGAGATTTCAAGACTTCAACGTCTACAAAATTACGATCAGTACTTAATGGGTTAACATTTCTGTCATACCTGAAATGAGTACCAGCATTATATCCTGTTCCGTCAGTCTGTCCGCCAACTCCAAGATCTCTGTAGCAGCCTGATGTGAGGCTTCGTCCGGCAAGTTATCTTTGGCACCTTCTACCAGTTTGACCTTTGACCCTGGCAATGGCAGGAGATCCCTACAGAATAGGAAACCAAAGGAAAATTGCAAGTCAACTTGAGATAGTTCACTGAGTTCATTAACCATCAAGGGCCAAGCTAATTTTATTGAGGGGGTCTTGTAATGGAATCAAACTAACGCATCACATGCAATTCCAATTTACTTACAAGTACATTTTGTATTAAATTTGGAATCATCTTCTTCACTCATTCTTTTGCTTATTCAATTAATTAAGTGGTTAAAGTACATCTCACACATAAAACCATTGAAGACATTTTTATTTTAGTATAACGTCATCCATTCTGTGGAAGGTGAAATATAAGAACTTGATCACATGTGGAGTTCATCCAGACTCTGGACCAAGATCAGTACCGGAAGACTTTTGCTGCTGCCATATGTGCCTCTGCATTAAGTAAGTATAACATAATAATATAGCATTTATAGAGCGCCATGTATCTAGGTGCCCTATTCAGAGGCGCATTATTAACCTTGGTCATCAGGCACAGTTCAAACCCGCACAATTATCTTGTGCACCATCTCAACTCCCAGGGGAGCATACTAACCCAAGCTGCCCAACGGACACTGAAGGCTAATTAACACCGACCAAGTACCCATTTATACTCCTGGGTAGAGAGCAGCAATGTGGATTAATTGTCTTGCTGAAGGACAAACGGAGTGGGCAGGGTTCGAACTCGGGATCTCGAGATCAGAAAGCAAATCTTGCCACACCACATCACATCACACCACATCACATGAGTTCTCTATATACCCCACGGCAGCGAAGTATTTGGGGGACCCGTCTAAAATGAGTCAAAGAAGCAAGTACAGTGGAACCTCTTTATAATGAGGACCTTGGGACCATAGGTATCTTGTGTGTTGTTATATCAGGGTACAAAACAATATATATAAAGAGCTGGGAGAGGGACCAACAAAATACCAAAAAATGAGGTTACACTATACAAAGTTGACATCCTAAAGGGGGTCCTTATAATAAGTTATTATCAGCTACCATCAAATTTTACACTTACACTTTGTCCATTTCACATAGCGCCGTCTGTATACCAAAGGGAATGCTTGCAATCCCATTCACCACATGTTCTCCCAGCACATCCTCTGATGCACGCACCATTCCAATGACTGCCTTGCCAAATGCTACAATATGGATGTTGTGGTCAAGTGTGTACTGCTGCTGATTTACTGTCAGTATCCCATTGTCAATGCGAAGGGCATCTGAGTAATAATAATAATAATAATATGAACATTTATATAGCGCAGCCAGAAACATGAAACTAGAACATGAAATCAGTACTCTCAAGGCTCAAAATCAGTAATTTGGGGAAGAAATCAGTAATTTCCTACGCGGCTCTATGAACTATAAGTTTAGTGAAACGGTTGCATGACGGTACGGCAAAAACGTTTAGCAGAACAGGTAACGGAAAAAATAAATTAATAAAAAATTAAAAATTTTGGTCATCCCCATTCTATAGATTCGGTCATAAAATGGCACGTTGAACCCTGCTAATCTTGACAATGGTTTGTAGACCAACGACTAACATGGCACTGCCCTGCTGATTCCAATTGAAAAAACGGACAGATATCGGATATATCCGGGGGAAAATAATTTTTTTTTTTTTTTTTTTTTTTTTTTCCCCCCCGTAATTTTTAAGCAGCATTTTGTACTCCCGTAATGGTTGTCAATTTCCGTGCCAATTAGGGAAAATCCGTACTAGTTGGCAGCTCTGCGCAGCTACTATAAATATATACTCTACTGCGCTTAAATAATAATTTTATTATTATTACCCATAGTCATCAGGTACATTTCAAACCCACACAATAATATTGATAGTAAAACAAAAAAACACAAATTTTGCTTTAACTGTCAATTGCAGACCAAAATTGAATTCAGTAAAATTTATAATCATTTATTGTCTTCTAAGACCTGTGCAACAGCTTGAGTGCATAACGCAAAGTGGACATATTACAGTCTACTGTATATTGCTGTTCATGAGTCACAAGGACATTTATTTAAATGGCAACCAAGAAGAAGAAAAAACATAAATGTTCATATAGAGTATCTTATTTGACACTGAATATCCCTACAGGTTTTCTTATCCTATTGGTCTGTGTCATGTAAATACAAGCAATGTTGGAAACTAACTGAAGCCTGTTTCACAGACAAACACTGCACTAGCAATCCAGGTCTCACGTTCAAATCCGGGAGAAGCCCTATTTTCTTTGCTCTTTTTTCATTCATACATCGATATGGAATACAAAATCAAAACCTGAGGAACGATTGCCTTTTAACGTTATTTCAATAAGTTTCATTATTTCCTGTAGATATATGCAATAAAAGAACTATCTTACAACTGCATGGTGATAAATTCTTCTCCAACAAAATACACTTAATCTTGTCCCTTGACTGACCCTACACCTCCATCAGGTTGAGAAGGGAAAAGAACACACCCCTGCAAGTCAAAGGGTTGACTGCATAATTCTGGCATATCCTGCAATGGCGTAGCATGGTATAAATGATTGGGGGACACCCAAATTATTTTGGGTCACAATAGTCAACACCTTGGTGCAACTTACCTTTGACCATCTGGTTGGGAAGGACGGCCTGGACTCCTGCATCAAACACCTGCCTTGCGCACCGCTTCATGAATGTGCAGTCATGTGACATCTTTGAATCTTGGGAGTTTGGCATTGTCTTGTGAAAATTGTTGCACAGAACTGCCTCAACGCTGACCTGCCCCCTCCTCCTAGTTAACTCTGTCCATGGCCGTGCCAATCTGCAAAGCTTCAGCCTCAGGCTCAACATCACAGTGCTCAAGCTCCTTTGTAATCTGAGGATGTAAAATAGCAATCAATCAGGGACAAAAACATTTTCTGGGCTACCTTTCAAGCTCGCCTTTATGAAAAAAGCACTCTAAAATAAGATTTGCATCAAACTCCAGGATATTTATGGGGGCTCCTAAAAAGTAGGGGCACTTTGGCGGCTACATGATCACCCTATTAAAAAAGGCCTAAACCCCATTTTCACCGGATTTCATCATTCAAAATCAAATCATGTAGTATGAAGTAGCAGTGTTAGCCTAGGCTGGACTTAAATGAAGGGATTATTCTTTTGTTTTATGATCATTCACAATTATAATGAGACACTATTAAAGGGGTAGTCCGGGCCTGATAAAACCATTCGTTATTTGAATAAGCAGAATAAGAGGCATAATTGGTGAAAATTTGATCAAAATCGGACAAGAAACACGGGAGTTATACCGATTTGAACATCATGTAGTAATGAGCGATCGTTTCAAAATTGCCGCCATATGCAACATCATTGACGAGCAACTCGCCATGCCTTTAGTACATGAAAATACACTTATTTCTCATTTTCGTTGCTAAAAATTAATTTTTCTCTGCTTGTTTTCACGAATTCATAGAATAATATCGATGGGCCAACCTCTTTGGAATTTGTAAGCTCATAAATTTGCTTTGTTATTAAGAAAATTTAATTTTTTTAAAATTTCCATGTAGAAGTCAAAATGGCTGCAGCTCGCAAGTGACGTCACGATCGATAGCAATTGCGAACGATACTAAAAATCGGAGCAAAGTTCATCCTGTCATAACTTTTTTATTGCTCCACCGTTTTGGCTCAGATTTTCGATCATGATTCTTCATATTCACTTCATTTTATAGCAAACATCACATTTCTGGGGTGGAATTCCCCTTTAAACGATTGAAAGAATTGAATTGGAGTTTACTGAAGTTGTTCAAAAATAATTAGCACATATGCAAATGTAATAATGCAGATCTGCAGACTTTTCCTAGATAATTTTGAATGTTCCTATAACTAATTGAAATAATAGAAATGGTCTTGAATATAGTTTTAGCCTTTTTGTTTGGAAACTTAATGAAAAACATTTCAGAAATTGACAAAAAATTAGAAAAAATGCAATTAGTACATGTCCTTTTTTCTTTAGTCGAGTACTCGAGTTTGAGTGACAAAACTTGATAATGTAATGTCAAAACAATCTCTCAGAGTCAGACATCACAATCATGACAATTTAGAAAAAAGTATGTGATTTTGAAAGTGGTGAATTATAGCAATATATGTTGATACTCATTGACACCGAAGTCTAACCAATTTGATGTAATCAAACATAGTATTACAATAATAACTTCTATTTCCAACTTACAACTCTGCATAAAACTGATCATGTTTACTTCAGTGTTCCACTTATAAGTGTAACCAGCGCATGTATTATATGTGGCTTTGTAGCTGCAGCCATACAAATAACAAGCTACGTTTAAACTTCCAATCCAGCGCGTAGCGCACCGTCACCCCTACCCCTTATCAAAGACTGTAGAATTACAAGACAGCTCACTGGCGGTCGCGCAGCGATGTTCCTTCAAACAGAATGAAGATTCAAATCGAGCTTAAGGCCAGACCTTAGTAACCATATGGAATGTATTATATCACTGTATTTGTATCATTTTTATTAATAAAAAAACATTTTAAAATTATAGTCGATAGCTTTTTTGGAACAGATGTCCCCTTCGTACGTAAGAATTTTAAAGAAAATAAGGATCAAACTGTACTTACAAATACTCGGCAAATCAGGCTAGCATGAAGATTGAGCAACAGCTTTAAGTGTCGACCTTAGTAACCTTTAGGGCTATGTCTTTATGTAGAATTAATATTATCCTCATGATAAGAAAAATATTTAAAAATTATAGTCGATAGCGATTTTACAATTGAAATCAAAGCTGTGAGAAACATATTTTTTAAATTTAAAGATTTGTTACCGTGTAGAGAAAAATGGCAATGGCTACTCGCGTATTATAATGTTAATGCGCGCTCAGTCCGCGCACTGTCTTTATTTAATTCTTTATAATTGTACGCGCAAATTGTGTGCAAAGCAAATTTCACGCGCGATATGCAAATTTGGGGTCGTCAAACTTTATCACGTCATCTTGAAGTTATTTTTAGTCAGGCGAAGTAAACATTGTTATTGTGACGTCATAATGAAAAGCCTGCGTATCAAAGTGCGTGTTAATTTTGTACATCGCGCTCTGCCCATTCACTTTGTACACGATAATTGCACAGTGGTCGGTCTTTCCATTAAGCGTCTTTGCCCTTACTCCATTGCCTGGTAAAAAAAGCCTGATAGTCAGTAACTCAAGTGAACGCTAGCGCGGAGCGCTAGCGTTCAAGGTCGGGCTGATAGTGCCCCCGAATTTATGATCTAATGTGCACAATAAGTGTGCTTAAAATTATACATATGATACGGTACTTACCACCGATTAGATGATACATGTGTGATGCAACTATGGGGTGGATCAGAATGATGATTTTTCGCTCCATTCCGCATCAAAATGAGTGATTTATGCACATCATCGACTTCTATCTGTGTTGTATCGCGACTTCTGAACGATCGATTACCGTACGACCACTAAACGCGCGAGTCAGATCTGCCGTCTATTCGGCGGGGGCGGTACTTGAATGGAGACCGTTCGCGCGATCATCGATCGTTCAGAAGTCGCGATACAACACAGATAGAAGTCGAGGAGGTGCATAAATCACTCATTTTGATGCGGAATGGAGCGAAAAATCATCATTCTGATCCACCCCATAGTTGCATCACATATGTATCATCTAATCGGTGGTAAGTACCATATCATATGTATAATTTTAAGCACACTTATTGTGCACATTAGATCATAAATTCGGGGGCACTATCAGCCCGACCTTGAACGCTAGCGCTCAGCTAATTTGAGTTAGATAGTCAGCTGCCCTCATTGTCCCAGTAAACACTGGGGAAATCCCCTGTCTGCCTAGCCTTAAACTAGATGTTTTTCACACTATCAATTTGATGCTGTGTTATGGCTGTAATAGCATAATATGGCTTTGTTCAACAATTATAGCATGTCTTCACTCTAAAGAATTCTTACAAACTTTGAACTACAGTATCTATAAGATTAACATGGTCATGATTGAATGAAGGCTTCATTGAATCATGACCATGTTAATCTTATAAGTAGAATCAAAGCTGGCTGTAAAGATTTAAGAATTCTTTATAGTCACAGATTGACCTACATTCTTTGTTACATACAAAAGCTAAACCAGGGCCTATGGCCAGGCAGTCAATTCACACATTCACAGACAATGGACACAGATGTAAGATCCTTTCAGTCACCTTGTCATTGAATTTTGTTTGTACCACTGTTCTGCAGTTTCAGTAGGAATTTAAGAATGTTACTGGGCATAAGCCTAAACATGTAAACAACTGGTCTACTTTTGCATTTAGAGGGCAGTACAGCTCTGGCCAGATTGGATCAGATCCATTGCAGTATTTCTAAAGATCACAATTCTCAAATAGGAATTAAAAGTACTTTTTGCATCAGAAGGCTCAATGTAAGTTTCAAATTGTGTTTAATTCTACCCTCCTACTATCCACAGTTGGTTTATTTGGTGAGATGATACTTTATTATAGCTAGAAATATTTTTACATTTTTGGTTAATCTCACAAACTTGTTTACTGTGCTTTCTATATGGCATTGGTCCTAGGGCCAGGGTGGCGCACCGTAGTATTAGTAGCACAGAAATACAATATAAATACTAGAAGCCCAACTGAATAAGCATATAGCGTTTTAACCACAGAGATAGGCCACGCCTACAGCAGCGAGTTTTTGAAAATAAGTTCATGCAAATGAGGTAGTACGTCAGAGTTTGTTCATTTAAATAAATTACCATACGGGAACTCATTGGATAAAATAACACATTACGCAAAAAGCTAAAGTAATTACGCATTGCGCACTCATTTGTGTTGCAGTTGCCATGGCATTTAAACACGCACTTCTCAGCAAAATTGCGCTTCATAATACCAAAGACGCTAAGTAATTTTAATTCATCTCTATTATTTTAGTTATGCGCAGTACCAACAGTTACGCGATTTCATTTAGTTAATTGCGCACAGTCAAGAAACAGGGGATTTCCCTACCCTACTCTGTCATAACAGAGGCATACCATGAATTCGTGCGTGATAATTGTGAAGTTCGCGCCCACGCATTATTATGAATGAATTTACGCTAATAATAATATTACCATGGCAGCCGGCAGCCAGTCTAATTAACATAAACATCAGTACTTCTCTTCATTGAAAATTTGGCCAACTTCCATTTGGAGTTGGGGGGGGGGGGGGGGGGGGGCCTGATTATAGTAGCAGCAAGTCACCAAGTCCAAGTGACACCATGCATGACACCAGCTCAGCCTCAGCCTCGCCCTCACCATTTGCACCACTCACTGCCTCATCTCACTGCTCAGCTCACTGCCTCAGATAGCGCCGCGCCGACAGTCACTGCCTCAGCAGCTCACTGCTCACTTCAGGCTCAGATCTGAATAAATTTCGGTACCAGTTTTGTTGAGAAATGGAACCTCGGCTCTGTCGAAGGAACACGACTGACACAATTTCGACATGCCACAATTGCAACATTCGTGCATTCACAACCGACTAGGCAGTCATCGAACTGCAAAGGTTTTGTTTTCCGAATCGCAAATTATGAGAAAGGCAGACTACACTCGATATATCAGGTGATCAGCTACTGTAAGCTTTTTATATCCATTATGTACATGTCAGGTGACCTAATCGTGTGACGTATTAGCATCGAGTCATTGAAAACTTGACCTAGACAGAAAAATCCATCTCGTTCTGGAGGGATCCTTTAAAGGGATCTAGTAACTTTGTTGAGATGTGCAAAAACTGATGAATGGTTGATGCAATGTATACTGTTGTTATCTCATATGTCCTCAGGGTATTGTGTGAAAATTTCAGGTCAAATGGACAATGTATGGCCAAGTAATGAGCGAAAATGCAAAGTGATATTGGGTGATATTCACCAACTCACTGCATTCACTTTGTACAGGGATGAAAATCTCGCCCGGAGATTTTCTTATCTAAATACTTCAATCATACATATCTTTGTAATGAAAGGGAAATTTGAAAAACCGAAAGCTGTCCCATGATTTTATTGTTAATACGAATACAACAAGGTATAAAGGAACCGCTAGAATTACAATTTTATTTTGAGGATTTGGACAATGTTACTAAGTCCCTTTAATATTGTGACGTCATGCAAAGAGAGTGATAAAACAAAATCGTCAAAGAACCCTATTCTTCTTCTTCCTTGTATAGTGCAGGCTTCATGACTGAAGATTACGCACTGCGTGTGTGGTGTACATACAGTTCAGTGAACGTACACACAAAAAAACATAAAACAAAAACAAGAACAGAGACGCGACAGCACAATAAAGCACAAACAACGTGGGGGGGGGGGGGGGGGTGGGGGTGGGCGTTTAGATGCAGGCGGCCCTCACTGCTGCTGCTCTGAAAGCATCGAGTGAAGGGAAGGCTGCTGGGTCAATTTTTAACGCGTTCCAGTCCTTGATGGTGCGAGGGAAGAAGGATGAAGAGCACACTTGAGAGCTGCATTGTGGAGTGAAAAATCTACTTCCATGTCCTCTGGTGCTTGTTGTTAGAGTGGTAAGGTGGTCATTCCATGGCACATCTACTATCCCAAAGCGGATCTTGTAGAGCATCGCTAGTCGGCTCTGTAGTCTTCTGTTCTGTAAGGATTGCCATTGTAGCCTGTTCATTAGGTCAGTGACACTTGCTCTGCGGTCGAAGGTGTTCATGACGAACCTGGCGCTGTTCCGTTGTACCTGCTCTACTTTTCTAATGTTTCTTTGGGTGTGGGGGTCCCATACAGAGGCTGCATACTCCGTTATTGGTCTCACGTATGTCTTGTAGGTCGCCTCTTTGATCTTCCGGTTGGAGTTGCTGAAGTTTCGCTGGAGAAAAGCTCTGGTAGAGTTAGCTTTCTTTGTGATGACGTCGACATGTTGGTTGAAGTTTAAATGACTGTCAACATGAAGACCAAGGTATTTGGCAGAAGACACCACTTCCAGGGTGGTTCCATGCACTTGGTAGGGGAAAATGATTGTCAGGCGCGGATATACGGGGGGTTAGGGGGTTTAACCCCCCCCCCCCCCCCCCCCCCCCGTATATCCCCCGTATATCCGCGCCTGACAATGAATGTTTCGAGGGTTCTTTGACGATTTCCGTGCGGCACACCCCCGTCAAAAAATAATTCGAGTGCCCCCCCCCCCCGGGCCCCCCCCCCCGGGCCCCCCCCCCCCCTTGGGCTGCCAAGTTAAAATGTATCAGTGAAAAAAGTGAAAATATCAATATCATTCCATGGGTATATTCGTTTTATTACTTATTTATGAAGGGTATACTTATAAACACCCGACGTTGTGAAATATTATGTATGCGATCGAGCGGAGCGAGCGGAGCGAGCTTGAAAATTAGCTTGAAAATTAGCTTGAAAATTAGCTTGAAAATTAGCTTGAAAATAAGCAATTTCACAGCGGAAAATTGCCATTTGTTTCAATATTATTTCACATCGGCAAATCCCAAAATCCCGGAGAAAATGAGGGAGAAAAGAGGAGAAAGGAATACATGAAAAAAGGGACCCATCGTTTTTTTTTTTTTAATGGGACCCATGTCTAAGGATTTTATTTATGAAAAAAAGACCCATGTCTATGGAGCTTTCTTGAAAAAGTCACCCTTTCCAGCGGCACATCCCCGTAATATACCCAATATAAAAGGAGTGGTTGATAAATTGTCGGCTGATATGCAATCTACTCAGCAGAAGATCGTCGAGGACACGAATGCAGATATATTGAAGTTGTCGGAGAGGATGGAGCTGATGCAGAGGGAGCCTGATGAGATCATTAAAAGGAAACAAAATCTGATTGTAAAGGGTTTACCAGAGGTGGAGGCTGAGAGTGACGAGGATCTTGGTGAGGCTTGCAACCAGCTGTTCCACATCATTGGAGCGGACGTCACCCCAAAATCTGTTCGCAGATTGGGCAAAAAGAAGACAGATGGGAAACCTAGACCAATCAAAGTGGTACTCCAGGATGAGGAAGAGAAGATGCAGGCTTTGAGGCGGGGTCCGCGAGTCCGTGATGTTGATCGTGAGCGTGTACGCTTTAACCCGAGTCGTGTGTTCATCGGCCCTGATTTAACGATACTCAGAGGGAAGAGGATTTTCTGCTCCGCGACGAGCTACGGAGGAAAAGGTTGGCAGACCCAAACTCCAACTGGATCATCAGGGGGAAAAGACTCTTTCTGAAGACGCAGCAGCCGAAACCCGACGCCCCGCCAGAAGGAAGAGGAGAAGGGGCAGGAGTGTAGGAGATAAGAACATTCAAGCGGAGAGCACAATTCCTATTATTTTGAATTCTGATTTAATTTCAGCCGGAGGACATGGAAGTACATGTACCCAGCCAGACGATGCTGAGAGCACCGCACTTTTTGGTTCTGCAGGAGTCCATGGAAGTACATGCACCCAGCAAGATGATATTAATTTATCTTCCTTTTCACGGAGTACTCATATTAAAAAGGGAAAAGAATTTAGCCCTTTGAAGATTGTGCATATTAACGCATTTAGTATTAAGAATAAATACGTTGAACTTCAAGATTATTTTGTATGATAATGATATTGACATTTGTGCCATTACCGAGACGTGGCTTGACAATTCGATAAGTAGCACAGAATTCACGCCTGAAGGATATTTATGTTTTCGGCAAGATCGCCAATTTGATTTTTATCCAGAGGGAACTTACTCGGAGATTGGCAAAGGTGGAGCCTTACTTCTTATCAAAAGAAATTTGCACCCATCTGAATACACAAAGACTGAAGCTGAAGTGGTGTGGTGCACAGTTCACCCTAATTCCAAGACAGAGATTCTTATTGGAGTAGTGTACAGACCTGAGCGTGGTGGGGAGCCGAATTTGGAGAAGATTGTAACTCTATTACTATACTGTTAATACTGACAATGTTATTATAGTTGGAGATTTCAACTTCAGAGACATTGATTGAGAGAAAGGTGAGGCCCATTCTCATCTTTCTAGATCTTTTTTGTCCTGCGTCGGAGGACAACAGGCTCTTTCAACTTGTGAAAGAGCCCACTAGAGGAGACAACATTCTGGACCTTGTACTGACAGGTAATCCGGATATAGTGCATTCAGTTTCCATTGGTGATGGCCTAGGAGCCAGTGATCACAGGAGTGTACTCTTGGAATTGAAAATCCCAGTACCACGCATCGCCCTCGCTGAACGGAAGATTTATTTGTACTCAAAGGGTGACTATGATGCCCTATCAGAGGAAGTAAGACAAACCAACTGGGACGAGTTTTTTTCTTCCACTAAACTTGATGACAGATGGGACACTTTCAAAACGAAGTACACTGGATGGATTGATAAGTTTGTACCTACAAAAACAATCAAGACAGGTAGACGTCACAAGCCTCCATGGACAAGCTATAGATCTGTGAAGCAAGCTAAGAGGAAGAAAAGAAAGGCAGCTATTGTGGCAAAGAAATCGGGATTACATGCTCACCAGTCAACACACGAAGATGAAGGACTTTTCAATCGAAGTGATAAGAAAGGCCAAAATTGACTATGAAGCTTCACTTATTAGGGATATTAAGACGGAGCCCAAAAAGTTCTATAATTATGCTAGGCATTTTTCCAGATCCTCAGCGACGGTTGAAGTTTTAGAACATGATGGCAAGAAGATAACTGATGACACAATGAAAGCCGAGATTTTGAATGACTTTTTTGTTAGTGTTCTTCATCCAGCAGAATGATGCTGATCAACGTTTACCACACTCCGAGGGAACAGCTGAAAACAAGATCTTTGAAATACGTATTGATGCTGCATTAGTTAGAGAAAAAGCTTCACAGAAAGCTTCACTTAAACAAGGCATGTGGCCCGGATGCTATTCATGTGAATGTTCTTAGAAATATACCAGATTTTGACGTTCCACTAGCCATGATTTTTAATCAGTCCCTTCAGTCTGGGCACATTCCGCAGGATTGGAAAGATGCAAACATCACGCCACTCTTCAAGAAAGGTTCGCGCGTTTGCTCAAACAATTATCGCCCTGTGTCGTTAACGAGCCAAGTGATTAAGATACTCGAGAGGATAATTTTTGACTGTCTAATGGAACATGCGCTGGCCAACAATTTGATCTCCTGTCATCAACATGGATTTCAGAAAAAGTGTTCATGTGTGACTCAGCTGCTAGAGTGTCTAGTCGATTGGACCAAAGCTTATGATGAATCACAAGGTGTGGATGTTATATACCTCGATTTTAGGAAAGCATTCGATAATGTTCCTCATCGTCTATTAGTTCACAAACTCAAACAGATTGGAATACAAGGCAGTGTCCTAGCTTGGATTAACGCTTTCCTAAATGGTAGACGACAGAGGGTCATACTTCGAAATGGAGTGTCTGGATGGCAGAAAGTAACAAGTGGAGTCCCGCAAGGGTCCATTTTGGGTCCTCTTCTTTTTTTTGTTTTATGTTAATGACCTACCTGATTCTGTTTGTTCAACCGCAAAAATGTTTGCAGACGACACGAAGGTTTACCGTATAGAGCTGAAAACAAAGAAGATTGCGAACTTCTCCAGAGAGACTTAAATGCTCTAGCTGCTTGGTCCAAACGCTGGCTACTAGAATTTAATGCAGAGAAATTTGTCGTCCTACGTATAAGAGCAGCATTAGAGTACCAGTATAGTCTCAACGGCATTTACCTGCAGGAGGTGACTGAGCAGAGAGACTTGGGTATAGTCATAAGTAATCCTTACACCAACAAGACAATATGTTCAAGACTTAGTAAAGAAGGCTCACCGAAAGATTGCAATGTTTCGTCGCTGCTTTTCTGGATTAGATGAAGTGAAAACCACCGTACTCTACCAGTCCTTAGTAAGACCAGCGTTGGAATTTGCGTCTACGGCTTGAAGCCCAATCACGAAAAAAGATATTGAGGCATTAGAAAAGGTGCAGACAAGATGCTTGCGGCTATGTAAGAAAGAGATCAACATTGAATCGCTTGAGGTGAGAAGACAGAGGGCTGATTTGATAGATACGTACAAGTTTTTAAATGGACATTACAAGTCTCAACCAGATAAGTTCTTCTCGAAACCACTTAAGAATCTAAGAGGGCATTCAAATAAGTTATTTTTTAGCCGCACCAGAACGAAATTGGCAGGCCACTTTTACTCCAATAGAGTGGTTAAAGTCATACCTGTAAAGTGTCCAAATCCACGAAAATTACTTGGAGCTTCCTCGTTCTCTTATACCGTGTTGTTTAGCTTATGGTAAGAGAAGAATAAAATAGGGTTTGATTTTTTCAAATGTCCCTTTAGTATGAAGATAATTATCATTGAAAATCATTATTTCTAAAGCGTTAATCAACGCAATTGAAAAAAAGTACAATCGTCTTAGCTGAGAACGTCCGCATGCAGCACCCGTGAGGACATTCCGGAGATTGAACTTTGAGCCGAGCGAGTTCAAATTCCATGAATTATGTACTACGTGTGTAAACATACACGGGTGCGAATATCTCAAACGGATCATTCATTACTGCGACAAAAGTATGGCAGACCATCAGTATTCGGTGATAAAATATGAACTCAATATTCGTTTTTTTCACTAGGTAAACAGTGTTCGTTTTCTTTCAAACTTTCACAAATCTTTCAATTGTATTTTACAATGATATTGATATAGAATTGAAGTCTCAAATGTCATTTTGTGCAATATCTGACACTTAATACAGGTATCACTTTAAGCCCTGGAATTTGTTGCCTGAAAAGACGGTGTCTGCGCCAACTGTGGAATCTTTTAAAGTGATACCTGTAAAGTGTCAGATATTGCACAAAATGACATTTGAGACTTCAATCCTATATCAATATCATTGTAAAATACAATTGAAAGATTTGTGAAAGTTTGAAAGAAAACGAACACTGTTTACCTAGTGAAAAAAACGAATATTGAGTTCATATTTTATCACCGAATACTGATGGTCTGCCATACATTTGTCGCAGTAATGAATGATCCGTTTGAGATATTCGCACCCGTCTATTTTTACACACGTATAAGCTACATAATTCATGGAATTTGAACTCGCTCGGCTCAAAGTTCAATCTCCGGAATGTTCTCACGCGTGCTGCATGTGGACGTTCTCAGCTAAGACAATTGTACTTTTTTTCAATTGCGTTGATTAACGCTTTAGAAATAATGATTTTCAATGATAATTATCTTCATACTAAAGGGACATTTGAAAAAATCAAACCCTATTTTATTCTTCTCTTACCATAAGCTAAACAACACGGTAGAAGAGAAACGAGGAAGTTCCAAGTAATTTTCGTGGAGTGGACACTTTACAGGTATGACTTTAAGAGAAGTTTGAGAGCCCTTCCCATAGGAAAAGAGGGTTAATCTACCAAGTATACCAAGTATACCAACTTACCAAGTATGTTCAATAGGCTCATTTGGCTACCAAGTTAATTAAGTTGCAATTATTTAATATGCAACTTCGCTTTAGTGTTGTTCTTATCATAAATAGTCGAGGGAGCGGTAATACTCCCAATGCCCTATTATTACCTCGAAACATGTAGAGCAAAGCATGTTTACTTTTTATAACTCATTCATAATATGTTTTCCTTATATCCATAATATATGAACCACGTTATTGTTAGAATCATTCATTAATTTATTCCTTTTAAAGTCGTCTATCCTCTCTGTTCAATAGGCTCATTTTGACTCACAAGGCCATACAGTTGCAATTATTTGATACGCATCTTTGCTTTAGTATTGTTCCCTACCATTTTACACGGTCTGAGTCTTATTATAAATAGTCGATGGAGCGGTGATACTAATGTCCAATGCCTTTATTACCGCGAAACAGTATACAATTTTTGCATGTTTTCTTCATATAACTCATACATATTGTATTCCCGTACAGATAAATATGAGACACATTAGTTGATAATTATGATCATTTCATTAATTTATTCTTTATTTAATGTGGTTAAGATATTAAAGTCATACCTGTAAAGTGTCCACTCCACGAAAAGTACTTGGAACTTCCTCGTTTCTCTTCTACCGTGTTGTTTAGCTTATGGTAAGAGAAGAATAAAATAGGGTTTGATTTTTTCAAATGTCCCTTTAGTATGAAGATAATTATCATTGAAAATCATTATTTCTAAAGCGTTAATCAACGCAATTGAAAAAAAGTACAATTGTCTTAGCTGAGAACGTCCACATGCAGCACGCGTGAGAACATTCCGGAGATTGAACTTTGAGCCGAGCGAGTTCAAATTCCATGAATTATGTAGCTTATACGTGTGTAAAAATAGACGGGTGCGAATATCTCAAACGGATCATTCATTACTGCGACAAATGTATGGCAGACCATCAGTATTCGGTGATAAAATATGAACTCAATATTCGTTTTTTTCACTAGGTAAACAGTGTTCGTTTTCTTTCAAACTTTCACAAATCTTTCAATTGTATTTTACAATGATATTGATATAGGATTGAAGTCTCAAATGTCATTTTGTGCAATATCTGACACTTTACAGGTATCACTTTAAGATAATTTAGCTATATTTGGACGTTGATAGATAATTCTTTATGTTCCGTAATGCTGCATCTTCTGGAGCCAGTATGTGAGGGTTCACATGCCCTAGGGCAACAGTGATGTACTTTACTTTTGTGTACCCTGGCCCACATACTGCTCCTCACTATTTTCTTTTGTCTAGTCTTCATTTTTGTAACTTGTATCTTTGTATTATGTGCATATATGTTTATAGTTGTGTTGTATTTGACATTGTATTATGCTATTTGGTCGAATAAATAATAATAATAACTAGACATGAAATTCGTCATAGACGAATTAGGTGATACGTACCCATTTGAAAATTTATCTTTTGAACCTTTCCACATAAGTTTAAACCGATTTTATTTGCAGGAAATCTTAATGAGGAACAATGATTCAGAGGTCTATCTGTAAAGATTTGCAATGTAAGATGGCGTCCAAAAAAGCAGTCGTTTTGTCTTGCTATTGTCAAGATCATATTAATTATCTTACGTAAGTGTCTTATTGAAGTACACAATATTATGTGGGACACATGTGCAGAGCCTATCTAGATTCCAACTCCATATTGATTGCAAGGCATGCACCCTTCATGCCCTATACACTTCTTATTACATGTACTGGAATCCATAAAGGTCTATACAAATGGCTGATTTAGTATTTTTTTTAAAATTAGATGGATCTTTGCCTCCGCTATCACGTAATTTTTATATCATGCCAAAATTAACATGCACTGAATGAATACTGTAAACTCTATTTTGATGGTAATTCATCAACCAGATCTTGAGATATCACAATTACGAGCTATTTTGGCATATACATACACTGTTGGTCATAATGTTGGAATATTTTTTTTTTTAGATCCAACTTTATTCTTTTTCCTGTTTTTTGCTCCGAATGAATCATTTTAGACTAAAAATAATCATTACATTATGTTTCTAAACTACCAATGTACAATACATGGTAGCATGAATTTGCATTAATTAAATTATTCTTTTGTTTTGAGCTTTGAAAGGCAGGACCTTTTATGATTGGCCCCTTTCCTTCTCCAAAGCGTATGTCCAACGAGTCATCGTTATGGGTCATTTCTCAAAGTCGGCCGTGATATTTTCAACCAAAATTGGCACAGAGACTCTCGAGGCCATACCCGGTCCAATGCCATTGGCTACCCGCCGAACGATGCTTGTGCTCCACCAGGAAGGGGTGTCAACAAGCAATGTCCACTATTTCGTTGGACCATTTCATGTTAAGGTCTGTAAAGTCCTCAGATGTTATCGATAGAAGGGTCAATTAAAGCCAAGATCATCTCTAGGACGTCTACGATTGACCACCAGGATAGATTATCGCAAATTGCTAACCCTGTGCCGTAGAAACCGGAAATGCCAAAAAGGAGCCTTCGCCGACTTTGAAGAAAACACTATGGAATCAACGCCTTCCGCCAAACTGTACATCAGCAATCCCTCTAACATGGTCACATAGCAAGACAAACTACCAAGTGTCCACCCAATACCATGTAACCGAGATTTACCGGATGTCCCTGGACTAGGGAGCCCAGAAGATTTCCGCCTGGACACTAGAGATATGTCATCTTCATGGGTACGAGCCATAACATCCTTGACCGAACAGATGGAAGACAAATGGTTCGCCGATTACGTGGCGAGAAGTTCCAAGTTGTCTGCATTCACTAAACGACTTGAGTTTGTGACTTCCCAACAGTGGTATGGCTCGTACCCATTAAGATGACATATCTCTAGTGTCCAGGCGGAAATATTCTGAGCTCCCTAGTCCAGGGACGTCCGGTAAATCTCGGTTACATGGTATTGGGTGGACACTTGGTAGTTTGTCTTGCTACGTGACCATGTTAGAGGGATTGCTGATGAACAGTTTGGCGGAAGGCGTTGATTCCATAGTGTTTTCTTCATAGTCGGCGAAGGCTCCTTTTTGGCATTTCCGGTTTCTACGGCACAGGTTAAGCAATTTGCGATAATCTATCCTGGTGGTCAATCGTAGACGTCATAGAGATAATCTTGGCTTTAATTGACCCTTCTCTCGATGACATCTGAGGACTTTACAGACCTTAACATGAAATGGTCCAACGAAATAGTGGACATTGCTTGTTGACACCCCTTCCTGGTGGAGCACAAGCATCGTTCGGCGGGTAGCCAATGGCATTGGACCGGGTATGTCCTCGAGAGCCTCTGTGCCAATTTTGGTTGAAAATCTCATGGCCAACTTTGAGAAATGACCCATAACGATGACTCGTTGGACATAAGCTTTGGAGAAGGAAAGGGGCCAATCATCAAAGGTCCTGCCTTTCAAAGCTCAAAACAAAAGAATTCATTAATTAATGCAAATTCACGCTACCATGTATTGTACATTGGTAGTTTGGAAACATAATGTAATGATTATTTTTAGTCTAAAATGATTCATTAGGCGCAAAAAACAGGGAAAATAATAAAGTTGGATCTAAAAAAAAAATATTCCAACATTATGACCAACAGTGTATATAATGAATCTTGTGACCCCGACCTTTGACTGCATGATCCCAAGATTGTAGCGCTACATTGGTTCCATAAGAAACATTGAGGTACCAAGTGTGATTGAAATGTGGCATTCATTTCTTGAGTTTTTACAAATACAAGCTATTTCGCATCTATGAATTCTATGACCTTGAACTTTGACCTCATGACCCCAACATTGTATGGCTACATCAGTCCCCTAAGATACATTCAGGTAGTAAGTTTGATTGAAATCTGACATTCAGTTTTTGAGATTTTGCTATTACAAGCTATTTAAGCACATATTAAGAGTTCTATGACCTTGACTTTTGACCTCATGTCCCCACAATTGTATGGTTTCATTGGCTCCCTAAGATACATTTACGCACTTAAGTTAGATTAAAATCTGACATTTAGTTCTTAAGATTTTGCCATTATAAGCTATTTTTGCATGTATTTATCAGGTTCTGTGACTTTGACCTTTGACTTGACCTGACTACCCCCAGGATCTAATCAGATCATTGTGTCCTCAATATGTACACTTATACAAAGTTTGTAATTGATCCATCAACTTGTTCTTGAGATCGATAGAACGTAAACGGGACGGACGGACGTACGTACGGACATACATATAGACGTACGTATGGACGGAAGGATGGACGGCCGGACAACTCGAATACATAATGCCTCCGATCACCTC
>JBAMJV010003956.1:10000-42500 GCA_037951105.1 Echinarachnius parma | reverse complement strand
CTCCGCCAACGAAGTTGCGGAGGTAATGCTTTCGGTCTCGCTTTGTTTTTCTTTGTCTGTTCGTCCTCGTATGCGCCAACTACCGTAGCACATAGCCCGCTGTCCCATTCATCGTGTATTCCCATTATATGACTTCGCCGAGCGCCAGTACAGCCGAAGTGCGCTTGCGCATGAAAATCATATGAATATTTATGACCACGCACACGTGCCAGAGCGCTCCACTGTACATGCACAAAAAAGTACGACAATAGCTACTGTATATCGGGACTGCAAAACCATGCATAATGTCCATGTCAACAACTTTATCAACACTCGCACACAAGAAAAAAGGTATGAAACGATCGATAAAAGTATTTAGAATTCAGATAAATTATCATCATTCACATACAAAATTTTCGAAATATCGAAAACTGACCTTTAAACGGCATCCCGAATAGCTCAAAATCCATTTTGGCGAAAAACAGCAGGTGAAAAAGACCTTCTTTCACAAGATTTTGTCCAAAGAGTCGCGTATCGAATTTGGTATCAACGTGTAGAATGGGCGTTCAGAAAGCCAATGACGTAAGCATCGAAATGAATTGTGGGAAGAGAATGCAGCGAAAAGGGTAAACCCTGTGCTATGTCCAGACCGATACCGCTCCGATACCACATTTTCATGGCATGCATAATCGACCCAGAAGCCAGCCAAGTCTCGTAATGAGATGCGTGCGCACGCGATCAATGATGTCATGCATACATTATCGTTCGCGAAAGGTACCGCTCGCTGGCTATGTGCGTAGTGTGGCCTAGGCCTAGCCTAGCTGATATGCACTGGATGCGTACATCAAAGACGCATCCGTAACTTGCGCTATTTCGATCTTGAGTTTTTGTTTCGCAACCGTGACGAAACGTGTTATCCTATGAGAGACCGACTTTTCCACAAGATAGGATTTTATAGCGCATGGTTACCAATGCGTAAGGCATGCGCGCTTCGGATGTTGTACAGACTGTAGTCGATATATGAAGCTTTATGAAGGGCCTATTTGCACAAAATACACATTTACTAAAGAGTCTCCATCTAAGACTTGGAATATACCTTCGGATTTAATTAATTTGAGTCTGATCATCATTCAGGTTTGTGTCAGTTCAAGTTTCGATCACACTCAAATTAATTAAATCCGAAGGTATGCACTCCGTGAGTGCAGTAATTTCTTGTTTCCCGTCTGTTTTCCTTACCGATGCGTCCTAAAACACAGCGTTCAACTGTTGAATGGTACAGTTGTTGTTTATTGTTTATTGGCAGTTCATTCAATTTGAATATTTTCGCCAAGTATACAGTGTACGAATGGGCAATATGCTTATCTCCAGTGTATTAGCTTAATTAATTGCATGTAAATAGTCCAACTGATTGGACCATTTACGTCTTTAGTAGATGTGAATGAATCGCCTTTCAGATTCATCAATCAAGACTCTACTCTCAAGACAACTTGGTCTTGGACAAGTTAATGATTAAAGTGATCCAGATAAAGTGTCAGATATTGCACAAAATGACATTTGAGACTTCAATCCTATATCAATATCATTGTAAAATACAATTGAAAGATTTGTGAAAGTTTGAAAGAAAACAAACGCTGTTAACCTAGTGAAAAAAACGAATATTGAGTTCATATTTTATCACCGAATACTGATGGCCTGTCATGGATTTGTAGCAGTAATAATCAGCCGTTGACGATATCCGCACTCGTGTATGTTTACAGACTGTACAGAATTCATGGAATTTGCGCACGTTGGATCAAAGTTCAGTAGCGTCTGGAATGTTTCCCACGCGTGCTGGCTCGGACGTGTTTAGCTACAACAATTGTACTTTTTTTGTAAAGCGTTGGTCAACGCTTTTCAAATAATGATTTTCAATGATAATTATCTTCATACTAAAGGGACATTTGAAAAAATCTAACCCTATTTTATTCTTCTCTTACCATAAGCTAAACAACACCGCAGAAGAGAAACGAGGAAGCTCTAAGTATTTTTCGTGGAGTTAGACACTTTACCTGGATCACTTTAAAGGACCTAAAGAATACAAAGTACTTTGACACTTATTCCATAGTTGATGACTTGAAACATAGGTATGCCGAAGAAAAATCCATGAAAATAAACACAGTAGTGATTTAAGACTAGTTTTCTGATGCCAAATCTCAATTAGCAGCCAGTTTACGCCCCACCCACATTTAGCGTCCGGAATCAGCAGCGTGATCGACATGTGTTTGACAATTCATTGGCTTACGTCATGACGCGTCATCTACAGAATTTAGTTCATTAGTCCGGTCTTTAGATGACGTCACATTTTGGCGATTTAAAAGGGGCGTTCCCAGGATAATAAGATATTTACTAATTACCCCAAAATTGATTGATTTCATGAGAAATGACTGCTAAATTCTTTTTCTTTAGGAAAAATTACTTATAGAGAGCCGAATTGTGAAAATTAGGCCATCTAGACGCTGTAGTTCCTTTAATCAATGTCTCCTTATTCCGTAAACACTCATAATTGACAATGAATAGGCCTAGGCTAGTGATCATAAAGTTAATTTTGTAGCTGCGTAAACTATTGATGTTTTAATATTTGTAAAGTTTTATTGAAACTGAATATATTGATTAAATTTTTTTTTTTTAATTGACAGCACATTTTTGATTTGCCTCAGTGACTAGATCAAATAAAATATCAACAGCAATATTGCTATCCTTTTCTTTTGTGTTTTGTTTTCTAATGTTCATTTTCATGGTTACTATTGAAATCAAGATTAAAGGTACCTTGAGTATTGGTACTTCCCGAAATGCCCCATGACACTAAATTGGTTGGTTTGATTTCCATTTGAACATTCATTGAATAAAACATGTGAAATGAAAATCATTCCCTTTCAAATGCTCTCATAGTTGTAAAAAATATTTTATTTATATATCGTCTAGCCAGACGATTTCTTGACGTAAATATAAATAAAATGCATAAACTTCTTTCAAAAATATTCAAAAGAGGTTTTGAAATAGTTGTTGATGATATCTCTATTTAGTCATTATTTTAACAAAACAGCACATAATGCACAATTTTGTATGTAAAATGGTTGAAAACAATGATTTTTTAGAAAGCGCCCTCTTGAGTTGTAACAGCTATTTTGGAATGATAACCAGGTTTTTACTTACCAAGTCGTTTGTAATTTTCTATACTTTTTGAGCATGGTGGAGCTATAACTAATACTGAAATGGTGCAGGTTTCGGTTAAGAAAATTTAGTTTGACCAAAGCTCAACTATCCCTTTAAGCAGTGCTCGAAATCAACTTTTTTTGCTGATGGCGCGGTCGGGCCAGTAAAATTAGTATTTTTCCAAATTTGGTGGCCCGAAACCAAAATCTACTGGCCCGAAAAAATAAGGAAAAACAAAAGTAAAATTAATACAATAACTATATTGATAGTTTCAGGGTACTAGGCAATATTTTTTTTCATTCCCCTTTGTTTCATTGTAAGATGAATTAAATAAACATGAATTAGGATGAATGTGTGTGTGTCATGTCTTTTTATTCATTGTCTTCATCAAAAATCCAGTCATACATAGCCAGGGTCTAGGTGACATAACAAAAATGATATTAAAGGAGAAAATTCAATTTGCCTCAAAATTCTGTGCAGTGTTGTCTGAACACCTTAGACAAATGACATATTTGGATTCTTCGTAAACAGTATTGCAGACAAGTAAGACAACTCACAACACACTGTTCAAACATGATGTTGAATTTACGCGATTCATACAAAATTTGAAGAAAAAAATATATATACTTTTTAGACACCCTGTATTTTTTTTTTAGACACCCTGTATTTTTTTTTAGACACCGTGTAGTGATGTTGGAATGCTTATACCACTGGTCTAGCATTCATCAACATACATCTTCTCACGTAAAAAATTAGTGGTTAGTACAAAAATCGCACATTGATTGGGTAGTTGTACATTGAGTAGTAATATATGAATATTCATGAGCAGCATATATGAATATTTATGATGCTCATTAGATATGCAAAATACGCAAATAACTGAAAATAATAATAACGATTTTTAATATGAAATTTTTGTTTACAACTGGTTAGAAAATAAGTATGGCTGCTCAAGAATGTTTTGTATGTGAGAAAATGGTATACTTGCTGAATGCTACATTTAAAAGCAAGCTCTTGTCTAACCTAACCAGGCGCCGTACGTAGTACGGCGCCTGGCATACTGAGGTGTGTATACCGTGATGGTAACACTTTATAGGCTTTAACGGCAAACACACTTATAAAAAAAAACACAATATCATACTTTAAATAACATATCTCGGTTCATACTTACGAATTATGTTATGCATGGACATCAATGATCCAAATCTAAAATGTCTGATGCTCCATTCGTTTTATTTATACTGAAATTTACTATAAAACTGGCAAGATTACAGAAGTGACGAAAATGGTTTCCGAATTTGTTCGCTGCATGCAATATCAGGTGATCAAAAACTTGTCGGCAATGCACCCCTGTACTACGTACCATACATGTGAGTACGGTACATACAGTCCCTGGCTTATTGTATAAGGCAACCGATCGCCCCGCGCATGCGCTATGCATTGCCGACGAGTTTTCGATCACCTGACATTGCATGCAGCGAACAAAGACGAAGGAAATAACAGTCATCATCATCATCATCATCAATTTGAGGTAAGTTATTCTTTTGCAACAAATTAAATAGCAAGCAAGGTAGGTTGAAGGTTTAATTCATGTCTAGAACTAAAAAAAAATAAATTAATAGATGTAAAGTTCTTGAAACCACCCGTCGCAAAATTTCTCCAAATTTTTTAACGTCTCGTCTTCACAGCGCCGTCCTATGGACGGCGCTGATCACAGTTAGCTCTTGTCATGCCATAAACAGGACTAAACATGACTACTGGGTTCTATGCAAAAAAAAAAAAAAAAAAAAATCTTTTTTTTTTTTTTTTTTTTTTTTTTTTTGCTGGCCCAGTCGGGCCACCAAATATTTTTTTTACTGGCCCGGCGGCAATTTTTAGTGGCCCCGGGCCATTGGGCCTATGCTAATTTCAAGGGTTGCTTTAAGTCAAGAATACAAATTAGACTTAGAAGTACAAATGTATGCAATCCCAAAATTATGCAAATATTCAAATCAATAACCCTTTTTTCTAATTGTGCATTTACAAAATAATAGTTAATACAGTTAACAATTATGAAGATGACGTTTTGTCATCAATTGTGATGCAATTAATCAAAATAAAGAATTAGAAGTCTACAAATTGTGGTGTACCAAACAAACTGCACTAGCCCATACTGGCATACTCTGTAGCAGTAGTGTAGCCAGGGTAGGAAATATACGGGGGCTGAGGGCGATTTTGCCCCCTAATTTCAGTAGGTAGCCCTTAAAATAATATTTTGTGATATCCATCAGATTGAAAAAGTAGCCCCCTAAATTAAAAAAATTAATTCCTGCATTGAGTGTAGCGCCCTCTTTTCCCCAATTATAGTTTAATTAATCAAGCACGATGTCAAACAACTTAACAAGCACCCAATTATGAATATACTGTAGAGCTCTGCAGTTATGTTTTTTTTTTTCAGCTTAAAATCTTTCCTCATGAAAAAAATATTGCATTTACTACCAAGATGTGCCCACGGCATGTCTTTGACTTGGTAGAGAATGCCAGTATAATTTAACAATTGTAGCTGTGTAAATTTACATTTGTGTTTTTTCCCCTTCTATATTTTCCAGACCCAAGAGAACGCTGTACAGCAAGAAGTATGGAGTGGACCTCATCCGTTTCACTCATGCCCAAAATACTGTTATCTACACATCAAACAAGGTCGATGACACGATTCGCTACTTGTCGCTTCATGACAACAAATATCTCAGATATTTTCCAGGTCATACAAAGAAGTAAGTCACAGCATGAAATATGTCAATATTGGCAGGAGATTGAATTGCAATAATACAATGTGAAGAGTCACCTACCTAGATAGTTTTGACTATTTAACATTTTAAAAAATACACGGATGCTTGGAAGCTTGCCCCCGAAATGCCATAAAGAGCCCCCGTAATTTGCATTGAGTTCATTGCAAAACAAATTTTAGAGAGTTACTTTCTTGCAGGCAAGCATGAAAAGTAGCCCCTAAAAAATGAATATTTGTTTCCCCCTGCTAATACACGGTATCTAGATGCAAGCTCCTGGTAGAGAGTGGCATACATTTGTGTAAAAAACACAGGGCTTTACAGTCCATACTAACATTTTTCTGATACATTTTTGATGGCCAAAAACTACAAATTAATTTAATTATATATTAGAAAGTATTATGAACAAAATATAAATTTATTGATCAAAACTGCAATGATATGAAAAGCTTAACATGTCAATGAATCAGTACAAGACTTGCATTAAAGGGTGACTAAATTACAAACGCATGTTGACGAATACATCACATATCTGTCGACTATTTCATGTACATTTTTGTCATATTTTTTCTATTATTTTTTCTTTTACTTTTAATTTACCTGCTAAGCTTCACCCCTAAAAAAAACCTCCAGAAGCAATTGACTTTTGTGACATCATAATACCATTCAACCATCAGTCAGCTAGATGAACAAAAGACATTGGTATGTCACTTCCTATCAACTGACCACCTGTTCACAATATTATTGCATGTTTTATACAAAGCCCACTCACCATGAAAAGAAGGGTTTCAATGAAAACATCCAATGCTAATGCAATAAGGTACTCAGTGGGTGAGAACATATCTTATGTTCATGTTTATCTAGCTGACTGATGGTTGAATGGTATTATGATGTCACAAAAGTAAATGCTGGAGGATTTGTTTAGGGGTGGATCTTAGCAGGTAGAATAAAAAATAAGAGAAAAAATAATATTAAGAATATGACAAAAATGTACATCAAATAGTCAAAAGATATGTGATGTATTCATTATAACAGATCAACAAAAGTCAACATGCATTTTTAGCTCATCCGGCCCGAAGGGCCCGATGAGCTTATGCCATGGCGTGGCGTCCGTCGTCCGTCCGTCCGTCCTTCCGTCCGTCCGTCCGTCCACAATTTTCAAAATGCTTCTTCTTCGTTATTTTTCAACCGATTTTGATTCTGATTGTTTCATAAGATAGGGCTAGGAGGGGGATTTAAAACTTCTACACAGAATCGTGAAATTCATTATATATGCTAATTTATGCAAATTTATTCGAAATCACAAAAAATGCTTCTTCTCCTTCATTTCTTGACCGATTTTTATTTGGTTTGCTTCATCTGGTAGAGCTAACTTTGGTACACTAAACTTCTACACAGAATTTTGAAATTTTTCTCCATTAATTAATTATGGTAAATTATGCAAATTTATTCCAAAAATCACAAAAAATGCTTCTTCTTCATTTCTCGACCGATTTTGATTTGGTTTGCTTTATCTGGTAGAGCTAACTTTGGTACACTAAACTTCTACACAGAATTTTGAAATTTTTCTCCATTAATTAATTATGGTAATTTTGTATTTATTTATTTATTTATTTATTTATTTATTTATTTTTATTATTTATTTATTTTTTAAAATTTTTTTTTAATTTTTTTTTTTATTTATTTATTTATTATTTATTTATTTTTATTATTATTATTATTATTTTTTTTTTTTTTCCCCCATGTCCCTTCTGGGGCGTCAAATTTATATTTTTTTTAAATTAATTTTTATGTCCCTTCCAGGGCATCACATTTTTATTTTTTGACCAGTTGAAAAGTGTACCACATGAAATTTGCGATATTTGATGTTGCGAGATGGCGGATGAGCGCTACGTCATTGACGTTCTGGTTATATTAGTCACCCTTTAACTTTTACAACCATAGTAAGTGTAACCCTATTATAGAGTTTATACAGGGCCTGGACAACCAGGTCATGGAATTTGATTGTTCTTCAGGCCTTGGAGTCGGGGGAAAAAATGATGTCATGTGTCATGGAAAGCCATGGAATTTCATTTTGTTACAAAAAGTACTGAACAAAGTCAAAGAACCTTGTTTACCGCGAATGACAATTCATGAAATTCATGGAATTTGTGTTACACTTACAGTACAAGGTCATGGAAAGTCATGGAATTTGTGTTACACTTACAAGGTCATGGAAAGTCATGGAATTTGACTTTAAAATAAGTGTATACACTGTACACCCTTTTGATAATTGTGTCTTTCTTTCTTTTTCTTGATGCTCTCAGGGTTGTTAGTCTGAGCATGTCCCCAATTGATGACAGCTTTCTATCGGGGTCTTTGGACAAGACTATCAGACTGTGGGATCTCAGGTCACCAAGCTGCCAGGTGAGTTCATGTTCGTTGTGAAAACGTTTACTACTGTAACTAGGGTAAAGCTAGCATTGCAATTTTCAAGGGATCTGGGCAATTCCAGCGTCACGGACATTACAAATATGAACAATTTCTTGACTTTCCAATACCACTACTAAAAGATGAACCTGTCCATTATGTAACTTACTTTGATTACAAAGCAATGGCCAGGTTCAATATACACTACAAGTTTGAGAACATTTGTCTCAGTCATTGTTCAGTTATTTCACAAAATGTGTGCGGTCACGGACATTACATATTTTGCCAGAATATGTAATCTCTGTGATGGCACACATTTTCTAGTATAACCGAACAACGATTCAAAATAATGTTCTCAAACTTGTAGTGTATATTGAACTTGGCCATTGCTTTGTAATCAAAGTAAAAGTTACAAAATAGACAGGTTCATCTTTTATAGGTCAAATGTGAAAATTTACCTGCAGGACTCTATTAGGGTTGATAGCTTTCCAACCCTGCATCTGTTTGTAACCAAACTTGATTGGTAGATGCCCTATATTGGCCTCCATGATATTCTGGGGTCAAAGGTCACATAAGTAGGTCAAAAGTAAAATGAGGTCAAATGTGAATGTTTACCTGTAAGACTCTATGATTGATAACTTTCCAACCCTGCATCTTTTGTAACCAAACTTCGTTGGCATAAATGCACGCAATTGGGCGAGACACATTACGGCTATCGCCTTGTTCATACAAAATCAGAGATGCCAAGTAGTTTGTTTTTGCCGTATTTAGTACGTTTTGTTGATGTAAATACGGCAGTACGTTTTCTAAGCAATGAATACGTTTTTGAAAAGAAACAAAAAAACATGATTTAAAAAAAATAATAATTTACCCCCTTCTTTCCCACAACAACAAAATTACGTTGAACCCTGATAAACTATTACCAAAGTAAAGTTATGTATTTTAAATATAACACAAATAAACAAAACAAACTTATAAAAATGCTGTGTGATCGACTTAACCAACTTTTATATTAACGCAAAGGTAAAGACTTTTTTTGCTGCACGGAATGACTATGCGAAAAAATATGATTTTTTTTTTTTTTTTACCTCTAGAGGCTGGCTGCTCTGAAAATACTTTTTTTCTTCTTCAAAATACTGTTTTTACGTCTCAGAATACTTTTTTTGGTCTTTGAAGGTTGGCATCTCTGCAAAATTATGCAAGTGATGTTTTTTAAAAATAATGCTTAGATAGAGATATCATCAACAACTATTTAAAAACCTATTTTGATTTTTTTCAAAGAAGTCTATAAGCCTTTTTTTTTTTTTTTTTTTTTTTTTTAACTAAAAAGTCAAGATTTCCCCCGGCAGGGTAGACTTATAAATAAAATATGTTGGAGTCGAATATTACATTCCTATGAGAGCATTCGAAAGGGAATGATTCTCATTTCACATGTAAATGGAATTAAAACCAACCAATTTAGTGTCAAGGGGCATTTCGGGAAGTACCAATACACAAGTGTACCTTTAAGTTAGTGTTCTAGACATTGATATTAACTTGAATATAAACTATGATATACAAATGTTGTTACGTGTATTTTTCACAGGGTTTGATGCATCTACAAGGGAGACCTGTGGCATCGTTTGATCCCGAGGGTCTCATCTTTGCCTGTGGGATCAACTCAGAAATGATCAAGCTGTATGATCTTAGGTCTTTTGACAAGGTAGGTAAAAATCATCTTTATTCTTGCAGTTTTATTGGAGACAGTATTGTTTGCTAATATATTATATCCTTCTGTATAGAGAGGATGTTGTCATCAGTTCGCATGGTAGAGATAACTAATTAATGATTTATGGTCGAGTCCGGTTTAAAACACAAGCACGAAATGCTCAAAATTAACATTTAGTAAAATTAGTGTTTTTCCAATTTTGCTGGCCCGAAACTAAAATCTGCTGGCCCGAAAAAAATAAAGAAAAACTTAAGTAAAATGAAGTATGAATCTGATACTAGCTTTTTGTAGACTTTAATCCAAGTCATTAATATGTAAATCGTTGAAAATATCATCCTTAAAATCACAGCCCTGATAACAATTCTGTAAATGAAAGAAATGGACTCAACATTGAATCAGGTCAGTCTCATCTTGGAGTCACCAAATGATGGAATTTAGGAAGTTTCCATGTTCGATTTCGTTAACTTTTGCAACTTGATAGTACTAACACAAATAAACATGTATGGGACTGGGCTATACACAATTTGTGTTCCAAAATCGGCAAACTTTGTTGCATTTCTAGAGTAATATAATATTAGGAAACAAATTTGTACCTTTTTATGATTATTCCTTCATAATTCATGTCAAACTTTATAAATCATCTGAAAGAGGAATTAAAACCCTATTCTTGCCGATAAAAATTACGAAACATACAGGTATCGCAAAGCCACACTCAGTGTCGTCTTGTGTTTTGAGTTTTGAGTGTGTGATGAGTGCATGCAGTGCGCACTCTGCTGATGTACAATACACATGGTTGCAAATTATACTTCAAGCCAAAGGTGTGTGCATGCATGTGGTCGGTAAAAAGAGCAGAATAAGCAAGTTGTTGTTTTTAGCGATCACACACCCCCTGAAACTAGTTTAAAATTGATTTCATTTACCATGCAAGATGAAGGGAGGATGTTCATATGAGGCAACAGCACAAAACTGAGGGTGGGGGGGGGGGGGGGGGGTGGGGAGAACAATGCTTAATGTTTAATTATGCGCTCTGCGACATTTATATCGGCCTCAAGAGAAATTGCGTTCTGCAACTTTATTTATCGACCTCTCTTTGCTTTCTTTTTGAACCACAAATCAAGTGTTTTCTGTAAGGTACTAAATTTGCAAACAATGACCATAATTTTCTGCACCATGGTTTCAACATTTGGTAATATGATTTTTTTACTGGCCCGACAGAAATTTTGGTGGCCCCGGGCCATCGGGCCTGTGCTAATTTTGAGCGTTGAATTAGACATGTATGTTGATTTGCTCCTAAATGCGCACTTATAGACAAGTCACAAGTGTTGAATTAGTTGTATAAGCACATGACTTTGTACGTACCAAGCTTCTTTTCATTGTACAATGTAGATGATTGGGGGTTAATTTATTCATGTAAGCTTAACTAAAGGAACTAGGTCAGTAGAGTTTATATCTATAGTAGAGCGCTATACAAATGTTCATATTAGTATTATTATTATCTTGCAATTTAATTTTGCATTTTTTCTTATAAATGTATCAATGATTTATTGATGATTGCATTGTGCCCAAGGATTTAAAAATGTAAATGCTGATTATACTGCTGAATAGCCATAACCCCAAATGCTGTTCTTTTCACTTTCTTTTATTTGGCCAGGGTCCCTTCACCACCTTCAAACTGCTACAGGACAGGGACTGTGATTGGACGTCGCTCAAGTTCAGCTCCGATGGTCGCAAGATCCTGATCACCACAAATGGCCCTGTCATCAGACTCATAGATGCATTCACCGGACAGGCTCAGCAGACATTCATGGTCAGTTTTGGAAGCAGAATTGATGATTCATGATGATTTCTGTTTACAAACATTTTTGCTCTGTTTTGGTTGTAACGTAGACATCAGTTAACCTTGAGGAGTTAAAGTATCAGTTTTTATACATTTTAACCCACGAGAAGAACTGGTATTTACTTTGTCTTTCTAAACTAATCTAATAAATATTGTAAATTTGAAAAAATGTTAACTGGTATTTCGTTATGTATATTTCAGGGCCACCTCAACGGTAAAGGAGCAAGGTTAGAAGCCTCATTTAGTCCTGATGCACAGTACGTACTATCAGGTGAGTTGCATTTTGTCTTATCTGCATATTTAAAGTACTTTTTATCTCGCCCATTGAAGGTGGAGGTGAGACTAAGCAATCCTGTTCGTCTGTCCGTCCATCCATCCATAAAAACCTCTTTATTTACTTGTAAGCACCTTTGTAGCTAAAACGTTTGCTAACCTTCATCCATTTGGAACAAAACTTAGTCAATAGATGCAATAGGAGAGGCTTCATATTGCGTGTGGTGAAAGTTCACTTGCTTAGGTCAGATGTCATCTGAGGTCAACTACTTGCTTCTTTATTTCTTATCACTTTGCAACCCTTCATCCAATTGTAACCAAACTTGGTCAATAGATGCATTAAAGGGGACCATCAGGCAAAGAACACATTTGTTTTGGTACCGTTGTGTGATATCAAATAGATGCCCAACATTTTGTACTCAAGATGTTACCTTTCTTTTATGAGAATATTATTTTTGGGTGGTGGTACCCTTTACCTGGAACATCATACTAAACCGAACACAAAAATAACTACCCCCCTAAACAATTGCTCATAATTTCATAACCAAGAATCGTTTCAAGATTTCGTCTTGCCAACATATCTCTATGGTAGTTAGGAAAGCAATGTGTGAAAATAAGAGGTAACCATTAGTCCATGGTTGAGTAAGCATACATTAAAGAGAAAATTGTCATATTTTCATTTCAGTTCATTGAGTATTGGAAAATTTCAAAATGCAGTTTTAAAATTGCAATTAAAGGGTACCACCACCCAAAAATAATATTCTTATAAATGAAAGATAACATCTTTAGAATTCCATTCCATCAACAAGTTCACACAAATATGTTTCCAGAAAAAAAATATATATCGGAAAACGCATCACCATTCTAAAGCACGGTCTGAATGTACGACTACGAGACTAATTTGTGCAGAGCGAACGAATGCGTTCCATTGTCTCCAAACGTACGCGTGAATAGCATTGGCGCACTCGCAAACCAGGAACCAGGAAATAGCAGTGGTTCCGTAAGTGGTGGAAATTAATTGCTTTGTTTATAAATTACACAAACCTTTGCAAAATGTTGTGTATCTATTTGATATCACAAAACAGTACCAAAACATATAATTATTTGTTGTTCTTTGCCTGGTGGTCCCCTTTAATGCATTTAACCACATGTGCAATAAAAAATAATCAAAATGGATGGAATTTCAAACAGCATTGTTTCATAAACCATATGTTAGCAGTTAGTTATGTTTTGTATTTTGAATGTATACAATATAATTTTGAGAACTAGTATAATGCTTTAGTAATGAAGAGATACACTATCGATATAGTGAAAAGAGAGAACCGATCTCGACTAACACTTGTGCTAACTTTTGGTTTTCTTATAACAACTTTAACTTTTGTATAAATGTGTTTTATAGTATGTAAGCATTAATTAAGCTAACCTATATATTGCAGTAATTCATTGTTTGGTAAATCATGTACAGTTTGTATTTTAATGATTTGTCTTGCATACTTTATTTTATGATGTACATACATATAATATTGTTTTTGTTGTTAATAAACTTCAAACTTCAACTTCATAATCAATGCATTCAGTCACAACAATGTACAGGCACGCGCAGTGTCTTGTTACTTTTTAATTGGGCTATTTTGTCTTTAATCTGTGCTCATTCGGCCATAAAGTGATGGATATCTCTGATTTTCACACAAAATCTACATAACAAGTTAACAACTGTAGAAATATGGTGGTACGAGGACACAATCATCGGTTATAAAATTATGAGCAGTTGT
This sequence comes from Echinarachnius parma, assembly GCA_037951105.1. Classification (NCBI taxonomy): domain Eukaryota; kingdom Metazoa; phylum Echinodermata; class Echinoidea; order Clypeasteroida; family Echinarachniidae; genus Echinarachnius; species Echinarachnius parma. The sequence goes on along the minus strand of JBAMJV010003956.1, from coordinate 28,565 downwards.
TTGAGGGGGGGGGGGGGGGGGGGGTAGTTTTTGTGTTTGGTTTATATTGTGGTCAAAGGTCACTAGCCCAGGTCGAATGCCATATGGGGTTGACTTCCAAGTGGGATCCTGTCCAGGAGAAATGGTTAAAGAGGAATTCCACCCCAGAAATGTGATGTTTGCTATACAATGAAGTGAATATGAAGAATCATGATCGAAAATCTGAGCCAAAACGGTAGAGCAATAAAAAAGTTATGACAGGATGAACTTTGCTCCGATTTTTAGTATCGTTCGCAATTGCTATTGATCGTGACGTCACTTGCCAGCCATTTTGACTTCTACATGGAAATTTTACAAAATTTAAATTTTCTTAATAACAAAGCAAATTTATGAGCTTACCAATTTCAAAGAGGTTGGCCCATCAATATTCTTCTATGAATTCGTGAAAACAAGCAGAGAAAAATTAACTTTTAGCAACGAAAATGAGAAATAAGTGTATTTTCATGTACTAAAGCCATGGCGAGTTGCTCGTCAATGATGTTGCATATGGCGGCAATTTTGAAACGATCGCTCATTACTACATGATGTTCAAATAGGTATAACTCCCGTGTTTCTTGTCTGATTTTGATCAAATTTTCACCAATTATGCCTCTTATTCTGCTTATTCAAATAACGAATGGTTTTATCAGGCCCGGAATACCCCTTTAAGTTTGACGTTTTTCTATTTTCTGTTGACAGGTTCACAGAATGGAATCATCCATGTTTGGAACACGGAGAATGGACACAAGGTAGCGACGCTGGAATCCAAACACGAGGACAACCCCATCTACTGCTTACAGTTCAACCCCAAGTTCCTCATGCTTGCCAGTACATCACAACACATGGTATGTTGAAAGACAACAAATAAATGATGATTTAGCCATTTAGGGGCTCTTTTTGATTCAGACCCAAAAGATTCAAAATAAGTCCCTAAAGATCACAGGCCATTTTGAAATCAAAATATGATAAGAACGCATCAGTATATCACAACAAGTATGTGTAACACACTATGTATTACTTCAAGGTGGCAGTTTTGAAATGCAATGATGAGGAGAATCCCATCAGTTTACAACAAGTTTATCATAGCACACACTAAGCTTAGGATATTTGGGGAAAATTTGGTAAGAAAGGTGATTCGATTATTACTATAACACTGCAGATCTGACATTTGAAAAGGAAGAATAACAGTACTACATTGTTTTTTCTTTGTTAAAAAAAAAGGTCTATAATTCATATGTATTACAGATTTGCAGGTTATGTGTACTGAAGATCAAATGTTTATCATGCAATGTGATGTGTCAGAGCAGGGTATGATTGAATATTTCAAATATGATCAAATTTGTTTTGAATCTTTCTTTTTTACAGTCATTCTGGTTACCAAACATCGATGAGTGACCATCAATGGATTCGGACAAAGAACAATGAATACTCATAAGACTTTCGGCTGTTTGTATCAGCGCGACAAAAGACAAGTAAGGTTGTGGAATCTGTGACCATCATTCGCTTCAGAAACAGAAGAATGATGAATAAATACTTTTTGCTGTTTTGTCTCATTGTGACAAAAGAGAAGTCTGGAATGGATACAGCTAAATACTGTGACAGAGATCAATCTATGTTATAGTGGAGGATCAGTGCTCAGTGGGAAATATCTTTTGTTATGGACCAAGCTGCATCTATATAGCATGTATTCAATATGAATGTGGATACTTTTTCTGCAGCCAGCAAGTTTGTCTTTGGACTGACCAAATTAAAGGAGCGAGAGCAGTGCCGAAAATGGATCAGCAAGCTTTTCATTTCTTAAATAGACTGACATTGCAGAGCAATTACTTTGTATTGAACATTGATCATCTAACAACAGCGTAAACGGATGCCCGACGGACAGCAAAATTGTCAATTCGTTCGTCTCAGTTGGTATGCATTTCTCTTTTGTGCATGAAGCAATGGAGACGACTTTTACCACCGGATAATTTGATTTTGAAACTTTTCTTTTCGTCGGTCTTCTGTTTACGCTATCCGTTGATATGTGACTGGGCCTTTAATGGCCATGCAGCAGTTTTTTTATTAATGAAACAGAATTTGCTGTACTTTATTGCAATGACTTAACTGTGAGTGCTAAACATGCAATAACTATGTAAACAAACTTTTACATTACCATGACAACCATGACAGTGGTCATATTTTTTACCAGGTACAAACTCCAGTACAGTTAAACCTGTGTATAGAGACCACTCAAGGGAGACAGAAATGTGGTCTTTATAGAAAGGTCCATTTTCATGCATGTAAACTGCCTCCTAGGGAGTCGAGAAGTATGGTCTCTTTAGAAAGATGTTTTTTTGACACAGGTTCCACTGTATTTATGAATGTTCATCATTGCTGTGACTAATTAATGTATTTCACAGAATTGTAATCCTGAGATTGGCATCAAGTAAATCCAGGTGTGACGTCCATTTCTTAGGGAAGACATGAAGAAGTTTTGTACAACTGTAAACCAGGGTGACTTTGGTTAAATGTTTATTTCTTAAAGGGTACCACCACCCAAAAAATAATATTCTCATAAAAGAAAGGTAACATCTTGAGTAGTCCATTCCACCAGAAAAAAAAAGAAGGTTTTCCGAAAAATATATAATTGGGAAAAAGCATCACCATACTACAAAATGTGTTCATCAGTCTGCATACAAAGACTACCTTTTATCTAGGACGAACACATCGTCCGTGATTCTATTGTCTCCAAACATACGCGTAAATAGAATTTGCGCACTCACAAATGTTTGGCACGTACGGAACCATGAAATAATAATGGTTCCGTAAGTGACGGTATTTCATTTCATTGTTTATGAAATACACGACCCTTTGCAAAATGTTGGGCATCTATTTGTTATCACACAACGGTACCAAAACATATAAGTATGTGTTGTTCTTTACCTGGTGGTCCCCTTTAATTTGTCATTGTTTCTATAGGGCAACATTGCAGTAGACCATCATTTTCTTCTTGGACAACCTATTTGTGGGAAGAATTTTGTAAAAAGTCAACAACTATCCAATGTCACCCTTGTTTACAATAATGACTGAAATTAAGTCTACTCTAGTTTTGAAGGCAGTTAGTATTAGAGCAGATGGTTTCGAAAAAGACAAGAAAATAGTTTAGTAATTGTACTTGTTGTTGGCCCCTTTTATCTGAGTATACCATGGCAGAGTACCACTTTCCGTTCAAACTGCAGCACCAAGTGTGGCTGGAATGACAGGTCTGCCTCTGTGAGGCATTGTCTCCTGCATTTTGTGCTGCTAATAAGATAGTCGGTTGAGAAGGAGAGGGGTATTACGTCAGTTTTGTAGATTATAGATTTTCATGTTTAAAGTTTGGGAGCCTTGTACCAACCCAATGTAGCATCACATAGAGAAGGCTCCCACTTACAAGATGGTGTAGAGAACGCAATTTACATTGTACCCCCAAATCAGCTTAATGCCCTTCTCACTCTCAACCAACCAGATAGTTTCTGGTCTTACATGAGCAGAAAGCAGTTCTCTCTTTGACCCAGAACAATTCATTTAAAGGGGTAGTACAGTTTTGGTCTAACTGGATTTTAGTAACCAAAACCTGCACCATAACATTACAAACTAATAACTTCACCATGCTCAAAAGGTATAAACAAATTGCAAACAACTAAGTAAAAGCCGGTTATCAGTCAAAAAGAGCCGTTAAAACACAAAAGGGTGCTCTCTAAAAAAATGCATTGCTTTAAACCATTTCTTATAAAGAAATGTGCATGTGATGTTATATTTATAGTGATTAAACTATTTCAAAACCTCTTTTGTAAATTTTGGAAAAAGTGCAAGCATTTTATATTTGTTTCTTAAATCATCATATTAATGTGGGATCCCACATTTATTCCGATCGGATATATTTATTGATATATTTCAGCTTTTTCTGAACCAATTTTGATCAAAGAAAGTTTATTCTGGTATTAAAATTGTATGCCCTTTCAAATTTGACACTCGGTTTTTCATTACCTCACAAAACAATTCATATCTTGAAGCGCCCTCTATACCCAAACTGAACTATTCCTTTAACATAAATACAATCAAACCTATGTTTAGTGACCACCTAATGGAAACAAGAATAGTGGCCACTGTAGACATGTGACCTCTATAGACAGGTGCCATAAAAAAAATTCTCTGCAGGGGGATCACTTTAGGTGGCCACTGTAGGCAGGTTGGGTGCTAAAGACAGGTAGACAGGTTTGACTGTAGTATAAAATGGTAATACATGCTATCTCAGACATGTCACACATTAATCAACCTGTGTGTTTTGCATTTATTATTTAGGGAAATATATTTATTTTGTAAATGATATTTGGTAAAATTACGGTAGATTAATGTTCAAAAATGTAAAAAGTTACATGCATTTGTAATTAATGTTGGGGCTCTTCATTTCTTTTGGCAATGCTGGAAATTAAACTTGTTGGTGGCCAAGTCAGGCTAGTAGAATAGAAACCAGAATTGATTGGCCAAAACAAGACAAACATAACAAATTATGTTAATTTTGGACTTTTGGTTGCCCTGTCAGGCAAGTAAAAACATTCACATTATTTTGGTGTCCCCGGGCCTGGCGGCTAGGGCTAATTTTTAGTACTGCTTTTTGTACTAATCTATGAAAAGTTATTCTTCTGTAAAATTGACAATACATGATTGTATTTTGTGTAAAATATATGCATGCTAGAAAGAACATTTCTTTGTGTGAACAAACACCTTGGCTTGATTTGTAGTATTGTACTAGAAAAGTACAATTTTATTTACATTTACATTTAGGTTTTGTAAACTGCCTTTATCTGTGCCCTTCCTTCATTGCATTTTATTTCAGTGTTTCCACTGCAAGTGTTCAGTGTACAAACAAATACTGCACTATTCCATATTCAAGATAAAAAAATAAGATGTTTGCCTATGAAGAAATTGAAATTGAAACAGATTACCATAATGGCCCAAATTGTCAACAGAGCTTGACATTGAACACTGGGTTTTATTGCATTATTGTAGGTTATTTTGTTAGTACATTGAGTTTGGAATAGCCAATAGTGTGTTAAATGAAATCCATGGACTACAATAACATGCACACTGTTTGTTTAAATTTAGTCTTATGTTGGTAATTCAGGACTACTACTCTGGGTTTTTACAAGTTTGTACAAGTTTTTACAATTCACAATTATGTACAACTAGGAAAAGGGAATTATTGCATGCGTATTAGTACTATAAGCACATGCACAACATGCATTCACATGATGTGGAGATGTTTGTGTCATTGCACATTGTGTGGGCATACATGTTCTTTTAAAAGTTAACCATGGAATATATTGATATGTCAGGTTTTGTTACAATTAATGAAATATGTAATGACAAATGTTTGGTTGGCATTTGTAAGAGAATGAAAAATCATACTGTTGTTAAAATTCATGAGAGGAACTAAAGGGAAAATGGTCTTATGAATATATTCCAATTGTGTGTTAAAGTAATGCTTGTCATGACTTGCCTTACAGTTACAGAGAAGATTGTTGGGGTTCTGGGCCCATATTCATGAAAGCCCACTAGCTTAGTTCATTGCTAAGTGTATTTTAAATGTGTAGTTTATTGAGCAACAAACCGTTTTTCTAGTCCACAACTAGGGTCAACTGAGTATAAAGCCTTATGTACTCTCTAAGTTAACCTTAGCTAGCAACTAAAATATCCTGTGTATAATTTCTTGGCTACGTCATCCAAATGGACTTAGCGAGGAACTAAGCTAGCAGGCTTTCATGAATATGGGCCCAGTTCAATATTAAACTGGGTTCCAAAAGAAACTTATCACTTTTCAGAGCGACGCTCACTAAAATTCATAGCATCAAATTCAATCATATTTAGACACAGATAAGCTATCATTCTCCTTATGAAGCATAATCTGAAAAATTAAAATTTTGCTTCTGTCAAAAAAGAGAAAAATGCCATGGAATCACTACACGTCACTTTTCAAAAATCACAGAAACTGCTCGCTGCGAACCTCCACGAAAGGCGGTCTATTCAGAACTTTCAATAGCTATTCATTCAACTTCAAAGCGGGTTATGTAACCACTAGACTGGCTATTGTCCGTACCGAGCTCTGTGCCCGGAAAGTGAGCAGTTTCTGTGATTTTTGAAAAATTACCTCTTGCGATTTCACCTTATTTTATTCTTTGTTGACTAAAGCAAACATAACTTTTTTTAGATGAGCTTGCTAAGGAGTATTATAGCTAACCTATGCCCAATTATGATTAATTATTATGCTTTGGATTTTAATGTGTGTCGCTCTGAAGAAGTGATAAGTTTCTTTTGGAGCCCAGTTTAGTTCAGATCATTTTCAATGCAATGGCAGCATGTGTGTCCACCACCATGACACTTTCTCCACATTTTGCTGGTCTCGACCTAAGCGTAATGTACAGTGGAACCTTGTTATAATGGGCTCTGGTATAACAAAACTCTCTTGTAGAAATGTAATTTTACTGGTCCGAGCTCTTTATATCTTATTTCTTTAACCTTTCATACTTTTGAACCTTGGTATAACGAGGTAATTTTCATAATTGATGTGTTTGTTATAATGAGGTTCCACTGAAAAAAGATAGCTTCATTGTAGCAGGAGATTATTCCTTGAAATGCTGATGTGCATCATATCAGGGTTGCTTGGCTAAAGCCAGGAAAAAAATACCATGAAACCTTGTTATAACGAAGACGTTAGAACCGATAACAAGAACCTTAGAACCATGAAAACACCTTGCTATATCAAGTTTTCTTGGTATATCCACGTAAAAAGCAAATGCATATAAAGAAGAGCTTGGACTAGCGAAATGACTTTGTTACAAGAAGATTTTGTTATAATTATATCAGAGCTCTTCAATTCAACTGTAGCGCTTTGTACCGTGCATTTAGACATGGAATGCAGTGAAACCTTGTTATAACAAGGAGCTTGACCTTGTTTCATCAGGTATCTCGTTATATCCAGGGCTCCACACTTACCCTTTTTTGTCAGTGGCCTGGTCGGGCCAGTGAAATTTCTTCCCCTTTTCTGGTGGCCAAAAAGAAAACTTTACTGGTCCAAAAATTGTGTTTCATGAGTAAACTTTTTACTATTCAAAATATCACTCTTTCCTGATCAAACCTGTGATTATTCATGACCTGAAAGAAAACCAGATTTTTCGAATTTTAAAAATGTATACCCCGGTAGTTGAAAATCGGCTTGCCCGATCGGGCCACTAAAATATGACTTTTTTACATTTTTGTTGGCCCGAAATGCAGTTCGAGTATTGAGCTGTGTTATATCAGGGTAAAAGAAAAAAGAATATAAAGAGCATGTACAGTATGTGTCGGAGCTCTATATAACAAGGTTCCCCTGTACTTCAATGCATGTATGTTATTACATGACTGTACCTCTGTTTTTGATGGTAGACATTTTCAAGGTGACTCTGTCCAAACATGTTTTTGTTTCTGTATTCAGTTCATTACAGCTGCTTTTCTGTGTAAAATTTGGATCAGATGTATCCAAGCATGTAAATTCTGTACAAAATAAATAACTGGAGTACAAACCTTTTTTGTACTACATTATATGCATTGCTTTTATTTGTCTTTATTATCATGCTTAGTTTTTATTTTGTATAGTAGTACTAAATAGTATAATACAGTTCATATAGTTCATAGTTCATAGTATAATATAGGATAGTATAGTATACACACATACACTAGATTAGAAATCTTTTACCAAGAAAATTACCGTAAATACCGGCGCAATCGCCGCATCCGCGTAAACGCCGCATGCCGACTTTGGGCATTGAAATTGAAAAAAAAAAATGTGGGAGAAAAGTGCGCTAGGAAAACTGGCGACAAAAAAAGCGGGAATAACGGCGGGAAACCAGAAAATCGGCTGGGAAACCTAACCCTACTGTACTGCACTGTACTACAGAGAACCAGGTACTGTGATGTACGTACGTGCAAATGCAATGCATTCATAACGCACGTAGCTAGATCGATGACAGCTAGGCGAGCGCGGCGCTGGCAGTGTGCATTTGTTTCGTAACTTTGAAGTTAAAAATCAGATTTCGCAAATATCAGCAAAAAAAGGTGAGAAACCATTCTAGGCCAGGGTAAACGTAGACAATTTGGCTATATAATGTTTTATCACGCAATACAATACAGTGCAATACAACCAATAGTCCCACACCTGCTGAAATGTGTTGTTTTGAGGCCAGTCAAGAGTGACATTTTGACTATCTCCGCGTACACGCCGCACCCCGACTTTGCAGGGTTTTTTCGAGGAAAAAGTATGCGGCGATTACGCCGGTATTTACGGTATACCGACTTTGAGTTTGGTAGGGAGTTTTCATTCTAGAGGAAATTGAATTACAAAATGCTGTGTTTTAAAGTTTGTCAAATTTCCACAATATCATGGCTGGAAAACTGCCTCTTTTGCCTTCTTTTTCACCGGCGTGAAGTTGGTTACTTGTTACTTGTTCGATATTCGCAATGTGTAGTTGGTTACTTGTTACTTGTTCGATATTCGCAATGTGAAGTTGGTTACTTGTTCCTTATTCGATATTCGCAATTTCTTATTCCTTGTTCATTATTTGTTTTCAGCCTTTGTTATGAGCAGTGGCGTAGCGCGTGGTCGGACGGGGGGGGGGGGGGGGGGGGAAGGGGGGAACACCTTAGGTATTTCTATGTTTTTTTCTTCAACAAATGGCCCCTTATGTAATATATTTTCTATTGTTTTTTCCAAATTATTGGGGGGGGGGGGGGGCACTGGTTATGGGCTCAAAATGAAGTAATTTAATTTTTAGTGAGAACTGAAATGAAATAACACTGACTATGGTATAGTATGGAAGTAAAATACAAAGAAATACATTATAATTTATCAAAACAATAGAAACAAACATTTATTGGTACTTTCTTGTCATTGGTTTTCAGGCAAAGAAACAGCTGGGGCCAGGAGGCCACCACTTCTCTGATATCAATTAATAATCAATAAATACATAGGTCCCTATACCTGGTCCAAGGCGTCTAAGTATTTTATTTTATTTTTTGTATTGCTATATACTGTACTCCAATAAAATACATTTATGGGTATATATTTCCTTGTCATCGGTTTTTAAAGCAATAAAACGGCTGGGACCAGGAGGCCACCACTTGTCAAATGTCAATTGATAATCAATATATGGAAATACATAGGTCCCTACCTGGTCCAAGGCGTCTAAGTATTTTATTTTATTTTTTGTATTGCTATATACTCCAATAAAATACATTTATGGGTATATATTTCCTTGTCATCGGTTTTTAAAGCAATAAAACGGCTGGGACCAGGAGGCCACTACTTGTAAAATGTCAATCGATAATCAATAAATGGAAATACATAGGTCCCTACCTGGTCCAAGGCGTCTAAGTATTTTTTTGTTTTTTTGTATTGCTATATACTCCAATAAAATACGTTTATGGGTATATATTTCCTTGTCATCGGTTTTTAAAGCAATACAACGGCTGGGACCAGGAGGCGACCACTTCTCAAATGTCAATTGATAATCAATAAATGTAATTACATAGGTCCCTACCTGGTCCAAGGCGTCTAAGTATTTTATTTAATTTTATTGTTTGTATTGCTATATACTCCAATAAAATACATTTGTGGGTATATATTTCCTTGTCATCGGTTTTTAAAGCAATAAAACGGCTGGGACCAGGAGGCCACCACTTGTCAAATGTCAATTGATAATCAATAAATGGAAATACATAGGTCCCTACCTGGTCCAAGGCGTCTAAGTATTTTATTTTATTTTTTGTATTGCTATATACTCCAATAAAATACATTTATGGGTATATATTTCCTTGTCATCGGTTTTTAAAGCAATAAAACGGCTGGGACCAGGAGGCCACCACTTCTCAAATGTCAATTGATAATCAATAAATGGAAATACATAGGTCCCTACCTGGTCCAAGGCGTCTAAGTATTTTATTTTATTTTTTGTATTGCTATATACTCCAATAAAATACATTTATGGGTATATATTTCCTTGTCATCGGCTTTTAACGCAATAAAACGGCTGGGACCAGGAGGCCACCACTTGTCAAATGTCAATTGATAATCAATAAATGGAAATACATAGGTCCCTACCTGGTCCAAGGCGTCTAAGTATTTTTTATTTTTTTTTGTATTGCTATATACTCCAATAAAATACGTTTATGGGTATATATTTCCTTGTCATCGGTTTTTAAAGCAATACAACGGCTGGGACCAGGAGGCGACCACTTCTCAAATGTCAATTGATAATCAATAAATGGAAATACATAGGTCCCTACCTGGTCCAAGGCGTCTAAGTATTTTATTTTATTTTATTTTTTGTATTGCTATATACTCCAATAAAATACATTTATGGGTATATATATTTCTTTGTCATCGGTTTTTAAAGCAATAAAACGGCTGGGACCAGGAGGCCACCACTTCTCAAATGTCAATTGATAATCAATAAATGGAAATACATAGGTCCCTACCTGGTCCAAGGCGTCTAAGTATTTTATTTTATTTTATTGTTTGTATTGCTATATACTCCAATAAAATACATTTATGGGTATATATTTCCTTGTCATCGGTTTTTAAAGCAATAAAACGGCTGGGACCAGGAGGCCACCACTTGTCAAATGTCAATTGATAATCAATAAATGGAAATACATAGGTCCCTACCTGGTCCAAGGCGTCTAAGTATTTTATTTTATTTTTTGTATTGCTATATACTCCAATAAAATACATTTATGGGTATATATTTCCTTGTCATCGGTTTTTAAAGCAATACAACGGCTGGGACCAGGAGGCGACCACTTCTCAAATGTCAATTGATAATCAATAAATGGAAATACATAGGTCCCTACCTGGTCCAAGGCGTCTAAGTATTTTATTTTATTTTATTTTTTGTATTGCTATATACTCCAATAAAATACATTTATGGGTATATATATTTCTTTGTCATCGGTTTTTAAAGCAATAAAACGGCTGGGACCAGGAGGCCACCACTTCTCAAATGTCAATTGATAATCAATAAATGGAAATACATAGGTCCCTACCTGGTCCAAGGCGTCTAAGTATTTTATTTTATTTTATTGTTTGTATTGCTATATACTCCAATAAAATACATTTATGGGTATATATTTCCTTGTCATCGGTTTTTAAAGCAATAAAACGGCTGGGACCAGGAGGCCACCACTTGTCAAATGTCAATTGATAATCAATAAATGGAAATACATAGGTCCCTACCTGGTCCAAGGCGTCTAAGTATTTTATTTTATTTTTTGTATTGCTATATACTCCAATAAAATACATTTATGGGTATATATTTCCTTGTCATCGGTTTTTAAAGCAATACAACGGCTGGGACCAGGAGGCGACCACTTCTCAAATGTCAATTGATAATCAATAAATGGAAATACATAGGTCCCTACCTGGTCCAAGGCGTCTAAGTATTTTATTTTATTTTATTTTTTGTATTGCTATATACTCCAATAAAATACATTTATGGGTATATATTTCCTTGTCATCTGTTTTTAAAGCAATAAAACGGCTGGGACCAGGAGGCCACCACTTCTCAAATGTCAATTGATAATCAATAAATGGAAATACATAGGTCCCTACCTGGTCCAAGGCGTCTAAGTATTTTATTTTATGTTATTGTTTGTATTGCTATATACTCCAATAAAATACATTAATGTGTATATATTTCCTTGTCATCGGTTTTTAAAGCAATAAAACGGCTGGGACCAGGAGGCCACCACTTGTCAATTGATAATCAATAAATGGAAATATATAGGTCCCTACCTGGTCCAAGGCGTCTAAGTATTTTATTTTATTTTATTTTTTGTATTGCTATATACTCCAATAAAATACATTTTGGGGTATATATTTCCTTGTCATCGGTTTTTAACGCAATAAAACGGCTGGGACCAGGAGGCCACCACTTGTCAAATGTCAATTGATAATCAATAAATGGAAATACATAGGTCCCTACCTGGTCCAAGGCGTCTAAGTATTTTATTTTATTTTATTTTTTGTATTGCTATATACTCCAATAAAATACATTTATGGGTATATATTTCCTTGTCATCGGTTTTTAACGCAATAAAACGGCTGGGACCAGGAGGCCACCACTTGTCAAATGTCAATTGATAATCAATAAATGGAAATACATAGGTCCCTACCTGGTCCAAGGCGTCTAAGTATTTTATTTTATTTTATTTTTTGTATTGCTATATACTCCAATAAAATACATTTATGGGTATATATTTCCTTGTCATCGGTTTTTAAAGCAATAAAACGGCTGGGACCAGGAGGCCACCACTTGTCAAATGTCAATTGATAATCAATACATGGAAATACATAGGTCCTTACCTGGTCCAAGGCGTCTAAGTATTTTATTTTATTTTATTGTTTGTATTGCTATATACTCCATAAAATACATTTATGGGTATATATTTCCTTGTCATCGGTTTTTAAAGCAATAAAACGCTGGGACCAGGAGGCCACCACTTCTCAAATGTCAATTGATAATCAATAAATGGAAATACATAGGTCCCTACCTGGTCCAAGGCGTCTAAGTATTTTATTTTATTTTATTGTTTGTATTGCTATATACTCCAATAAAATACATTTATGAGTATATATTTCCTTGTCATCGATTTTTAAAGCAATAAAACGGCTGGGACCAGGAGGCCACCACTTGTCAAATGTCAATTGATAATCAATAAATGGAAATACATAGGTCCCTACCTGGTCCAAGGCGTCTAAGTATTTTATTTTATTTTATTTTTTGAATTGCTATATACTCCAATAAAATACATTTATGGGTATATATTTCCTTGTCATCGGTTTTTAAAGCAATAAAACGGCTGGGACCAGGAGGCCACCACTTGTCAAATGTCAATTGATAATCAATAAATGGAAATACATAGATCCCTACCTGGTTCAAGGCGTCTAAGTATTTTATTTTATTTTTGTATTGCTATATACTCAAATAAAATACATTTATGGGTATATATTTCCTTGTCATCGGTTTTTAAAGCAATAAAACGGCTGGGACCAGGAGGCCACCACTTGTCAAATGTCAATTGATAATCAAACAAGGCCAAATTCCAAATGATGAAAAACAGAAGAAAGCTGAAAGGATCTGGAACCGTCATAGTCGAAGACCTGACAAAGAAAAATGTAAACCTGCTTGCCCAGACATCCAGAAGGCCCAGCGTAAAAGCATCATGGACCTCAGATGGCCGAGTCTTCGCGCTGGTCAAGACAACTGGTGGACGAGAGATGAAGAAGCTCATCACAGGCTTCTCTGAACTCAACTCTTTATAACTGTAAATATGCGAATCCTTTTAACCTATATTCCATATTTATATTTTACTCAGAAAGCTATTTAAATATATATAATTGTCTGTTTTTAACTTTATAGCCTGTTCCGGTGGTTAGTGATTTGTATTTCTATTAATTTAAGAATCAGTATTTGTAAGTATGCTTTATAAGTCTGTATTTTGATGTGTAGGTGTGTACATTTATTCATATTGTTCTCTCCTTTGTGTTAAATGTTTGTGATAAACTATTATGCCTGATCGTTATTCATACCAGCAGAAGCTAAATAATATTGATTTGTTGAAACTGACTGAATTGTTATCTCCTATTGATAGTGAAGATTGTATTTATGGTCCGAACCAGAATTATTTTCTCCCAAACGAGTTTAATGATTTTTTTAAAGAACAACAGATACAAAATCGATTTTCATGTTTGCATCTTAATTGTAGAAGCCTTAAGAAGAATTGTGATAGTTTCTCTTTATTCCTGGACAGTATAGATACTAAATTTTGTGCGATTGGTTTAACAGAGACGTGGCTAAAACCTAATGACCCTGTTTATAATGTTGATGGCTATACTTTTATTGGTAATACACGTCAAGACCGTGTCGGTGGTGGGGTAGGTGCATATATTCGTAATGATTTTAAATTTGTACACAGATTGGATTTAGATATATTTACTGATTTTATTGAATGTATTTTTATTGAAATGAAATCTTTGCCAAAGAATATTTAATTTAGTGTTATTTATAGACCACCAAATTCATCCTTGCCACTATTTATTGAATCATTAACTTCAGTACTTCATAAGGTAAATAAGGAAAGTAACATTTCTTATTTTACTGGTGATTTTAACTTAAACTTATTGGACGCTCATTCCTGTCATCAAGTTAACGAATTTCTAGATGTTTTTATGTGTAATTCGATGTACCCAGTCATTCATTTTCCAACCCGTGTTTCTGATCATTCTGCTACTTTAATTGACAATATTTTTACAAATGACTTGTACAATATTTTGTCTGGTATTATTTTAGTTGACGTTAGTGACCATTTCCCTATATATTGTATTCATAATAATTTTGTTAATGATACAAGTAGGATAACAAAGAAACGTGATTTATGTGATAGAAATATAAATATTTTTATTGAGAAATTGAAAAAAGTAACATGGCGCATTAATAATGATGACCCAAATATTAAATATGATAATTTTTTATATCAATTCATGGAAATATATGATGAATGTTTCCCTCTAAAAGTTAAGATTGTTAAATTACGTAAGGACAAGCCTTGGTTTAATGAAGAGCTGCGTAAATTGTGTAAAAAGAGGTATGATTTATATAAAAAATTTATTAAGAATTCAACTGCTTATAGAGAACGTATTTATAAAGAATTTCGAAACATGGTGAATAATGAAATTAAGCGTGTGAAAAATGCTTATTTTAAAAAATTGTTTTCTGATGTTAAACATAATATGAAAAAAACATGGGATGTAATTAATAAAGCATTAGGTAAAACATCAAAATCAAGTATGATCGATTGCATTGAAGTTAACGATCAGAAAATTACAGATGAATATGATATAGCACAATCATTTAATCAATATTTTGTAAATATAGGTATATCTCTTTCTAATCAACTTCAAAGTGATAATATTAATGAAAATGAATATGTGCAATACTTGAAAGAAAATCCTCAGACAGCTTTTTTTAAACCGATCACTCCTGGAGAGATTGTAACTATAATTTGTAATTTTCAGAATCGATCAAGTGCGGGTTGTGACGATATTAATATATCGATTATCAAAAAGGTTATACACATAATTTGTATTCCATTGTGCAATATATTTAATTCTTCTTTGAACACTGGTATATTTCCTGATAAATTAAAGGTGGCAAAAGTAACGCCAGTTTTTAAAAGTGGTCTGAGTTCAAGCCTTAATAATTATAGACCTATTTCTGTGTTACCTGTTTTTTCAAAGATTTTAGAAAAATGTATATATAATCGGCTTTTAAATTTCTTGGAAAAGTGTGATATTTTATCTAACACCCAGTACGGTTTCAGAGCAGGACACTCCACATCCTCTGCTATAATTGATTTAGTTGCTAAAGTTTGTTCAGCCTTTAATTCTAAAAATGTATTACTTGGTTTGTTCCTTGATTTAAGTAAGGCTTTCGATACTTTAGATCACTCTATTTTGTTATATAAGTTACATAATTATGGTATTCGTGGTGTCCTTTTAAAATTATTTCAAAGTTACTTATCAAACCGTAAACAATATGTTGTCATTAATAATCATAAATCTGATATGAGTGCAATTGAATGTGGAGTGCCCCAAGGCTCAATTCTTGGCCCACTTTTATTTCTTGTTTATATGAACGATATATGTAATGTCTCTAATAAGTTGCAGTGTATTTTGTTTGCAGACGATACCAGTGTGTTTATGTCAGGTGACGATATTGATACTTTGATTTTAAATTTTAATTTTGAATTGTATAAAATTAATAAATGGTTAATATTAAATAAATTGGTTCTTAATGTAAATAAAACTCGTTACATGTTTTTTACTCACAAGAAAATTAATTACGATAATGTTATCATTTGTATGAATGATAAGATTATTCAACGTGTTGATTCATTTAAGTTTTTGGGTGTCTTAATCGATAGTAAGCTTGCTTGGCATGAACACATCGATACTATCTGCAATAAACTTTCTAAATGTATTGGTATTTTAAATCGATTGAAATTTTTTCCACGAAATATTTTATTAATGATTTATAATGCAATTATTTCTCCATATCTCCATTATTGTAATACTACTTGGGCTAACAATTGTAATTATTCAATGATGAGATTGTTTCGTTTACAGAAGAAATCCGTAAGACTTGTATATCATGCCCAATACCTTGCCCATACCAAACCAATATTTTGTGATTTGAAATTATTGAATGTATTTTATCTTAATAATTTTAACATTGCTATATTTATGTATTTATGTTTTAAAGATTTGATCCCATGTAGTCTTTCAAATTTGTTTCATCTTAATTCCGATAAGTATACATACAATATGCGAAATCAATTAACTTATAGCTTACCACGTGTAAATAATAATGTAGCCATGAACTCAATCTTTTTTAAAGGACCAAAAATCTGGAATAAATTACCAATACATGTAAAATTAAGCCCCACTCTATCAGCTTTTAAACGGAGATATAGATTAATCTTGTTACAGTAAATCTGTTTTTTTTTTTCAGGTCAGGCCATTTTTAATTTTATATTTTGTATGTTTTTAATTTCATATTTTGTATGTTTTTTGTTTTTGTTTTCTTTTCATGTTGTATATGTGTAAGTTATGTAGGAAAGTCTTAATTAAATTTTATATATTCGGTGGCAGCATTAATAAGGCTATTTTGCTCTTTCTAGCTGTCTCCTCATTCTCATAATTGTATTTATCTGTTGTTAAACTTTGTAAATTTTGTTGTGATTTGTTAATGTTATTGTTTTTTTATGAGATTTGAAATAAATGATCAATTCAATTCAATTCAATTTAAAATAAATGGAAATACATAGGTCCCTACCTGGTCCAAGGCGTCTAAGTATTTTATTTTATTTTATTTTTTGTATTGCTATATACTCCAATAAAATACATTTATGGGTATATATTTCCTTGTCATCGGTTTTTAAAGCAATAAAACGGCTGGGACCAGGAGGCCACCACTTGTCAAATGTCAATTGATAATCAATAAATGGAAATACATAGGTCCCTACCTGGTCCAAGGCGTCTAAGTATTTTATTTTATTTAATTTTTTGAATTGCTATATACTCCAATAAAATACATTTATGGGTATATATTTCCTTGTCATCGGCTTTTAAAGCAATAAAACGGCTGGGACCAGGAGGCCACCACTTGTCAAATGTCAATTGATAATCAATAAATGGAAATACATAGATCCCTACCTGGTTCAAGGCGTCTAAGTATTTTATTTTATTTTTTTATTGCTATATACTCAAATAAAATACATTTATGGGTATATATTTCCTTGTCATCGGTTTTTAAAGCAATAAAACGGCTGGGACCAGGAGGCCACCACTTCTCAAATGTCAATTGATAATCAATAAATGGAAATACATAGGTCCCTACCTGGTCCAAGGCGTCTAAGTATTTTATTTTATTTTATTGTTTGTATTGCTATATACTCCAATAAAATACATGTATGGGTATATATTTCCTTGTCATCGGTTTTTAAAGAAATAAAACGGCTGGGACCAGGAGGCCACCACTTCTCAAATGTCAATTGATAATCAATAAATGGAAATACATAGGTCCCTACCTGGTCCAAGGCGTCTAAGTATTTTATTTTATTTTATTTTTTGTATTGCTATATACTCCAATAAAATACATTTATGGGTATATATTTCCTTGTCATCGGTTTTTAAAGCAATAAAACGGCTGGGACCAGGAGGCCACCACTTGTCAAATGTCAATTGATAATCAATAAATGGAAATACATAGGTCCCTACCTGGTCCAAGGCGTCTAAGTATTTTATTTTATTTAATTTTTTGAATTGCTATATACTCCAATAAAATACATTTATGGGTATATATTTCCTTGTCATCGGCTTTTAAAGCAATAAAACGGCTGGGACCAGGAGGCCACCACTTGTCAAATGTCAATTGATAATCAATAAATGGAAATACATAGATCCCTACCTGGTTCAAGGCGTCTAAGTATTTTATTTTATTTTTTTATTGCTATATACTCAAATAAAATACATTTATGGGTATATATTTCCTTGTCATCGGTTTTTAAAGCAATAAAACGGCTGGGACCAGGAGGCCACCACTTCTCAAATGTCAATTGATAATCAATAAATGGAAATACATAGGTCCCTACCTGGTCCAAGGCGTCTAAGTATTTTATTTTATTTTATTGTTTGTATTGCTATATACTCCAATAAAATACATGTATGGGTATATATTTCCTTGTCATCGGTTTTTAAAGAAATAAAACGGCTGGGACCAGGAGGCCACCACTTCTCAAATGTCAATTGATAATCAATAAATGGAAATACATAGGTCCCTACCTGGTCCAAGGCGTCTAAGTATTTTATTTAATTTTATTGTTTGTATTGCTATATACTCCAATAAAATACATTTGTGGGTATATATTTCCTTGT
>JBAMJV010003956.1:0-5000 GCA_037951105.1 Echinarachnius parma | reverse complement strand
AGATGTCAATTGATAATCAATAAATGGAAATGCATAGGTCCCTACTTGGCCCAGGCCGTCTGAGTATTTTATTTTATTTTTTGTATTGTTATATACTCCTAAAAAATCGATTTATTGGTATATATTTCCTTGTCATCGATTTTTTAAGTATTGAAACGGCCTGGGCCAGGAGGCCACCACTTCTCAGATGTCAATTGATAATCAATAAATGGAAATGCATAGGTCCCTACTTGGCCCAGGCCGTCTGAGTATTTTATTTTATTTTTTGTATTGTTATATATTCCCCAAAAAATCGATTTATTGGTATATATTTCCTTGTCATCGATTTTTAAAGCATTGAAACGGCCTGGGCCAGGAGGCCACCACTTCTCAGATGTCAATTGATAAACAATAAATGGAAATGCATAGGTCCCTACTTGGCCCAGGCCGTTTGACTATTTTTTAAATTTTTTTGTATTGTTATATACTCCTAAAAAAAATCGATTTATTGGTATATATTTCCTTGTCATCGATTTTTAAAGCATTGAAACGGCCTGGGCCAGGAGGCCACCACTTCTCAGATGTCAATTGATAATCAATAAATGGAAATGCATAGGTCCCTACTTGGCCCAGGCCGTCTGAGTATTTTATTTTATTTTTTGTATTGTTATATACTCCAAAAAAATCGATTTATTGGTATATATTTCCTTGTCATCGATTTTTAAAGCATTGAAACGGCCTGGGCCAGGAGGCCACCACTTCTCAGATGTCAATTGATAATCAATCAATGGAAATGCATAGGTCCCTACTTGGCCCAGGCCGTCTGAGTATTTTATTTTATTTTTTGTATTGTTATATACTCCTAAAAAATCGATTTATTGGTATATATTTCCTTGTCATCGATTTTGTAAGTATTGAAACGGCCTGGGCCAGGAGGCCACCACTTCTCAGATGTCAATTGATAATCAATAAATGGAAATGCATAGGTCCCTACTTGGCCCAGGCCGTCTGAGTATTTTATTTTATTTTTTGTATTGTTATATACTCCCCAAAAAATCGATTTATTGGTATATGTTTCCTTGTCATCGATTTTTAAAGCATTGAAACGGCCTGGGCCAGGAGGCCACCACTTCTCAGATGTCAATTGATAATCAATAAATGGAAATGCATAGGTCCCTACTTGGCCCAGGCCGTCTGAGTATTTTATTTTATTTTTTGTATTGTTATATACTCCCCAAAAATCGATTTATTGGTATATATTTCCTTGTCATCGATTTCTAAAGCATTGAAACGGCCTGGGCCAGGAGGCCACCACTTCTCAGATGTCAATTGATAATCAATAAATGGAAATGCATAGGTCCCTACTTGGCCCAGGCCGTCTGAGTATTTTATTTTATTTTTTGTATTGTTATATACTCCTAAAAAAATCGATTTATTGGTATATATTTCCTTGTCATCGATTTTTAAAGCATTGAAACGGCCTGGGCCAGGAGGCCACCACTTCTCAGATGTCAATTGATAATCAATAAATGGAAATGCATAGGTCCCTACTTGGCCCAGGCCGTCTGAGTATTTTATTTTATTTTTTGTATTGTTATATACTCCCCAAAAATCGATTTATTGGTATATATTTCCTTGTCATCGATTTTTAAAGCATTGAAACGGCCTGGGCCAGGAGGCCACCACTTCTCAGATGTCAATTGATAATCAATAAATGGAAATGCATAGGTCCCTACTTGGCCCAGGCCGTCTGACTATTTTTTAAAATTTTTTGTATTGTTATATACTCCTAAAAAAAAAAATCGATTTATTGGTATATATTTCCTTGTCATCGATTTTTAAAGCATTGAAACGGCCTGGGCCAGGAGGCCACCACTTCTCAGATGTCAATTGATAATCAATAAATGGAAATGCATAGGTCCCTACTTGGCCCAGGCCGTCTGAGTATTTTATTTTATTTTTTGTATTGTTATATACTCCAAAAAAATCGATTTATTGGTATATATTTCCTTGTCATCGATTTTTAAAGCATTGAAACGGCCTGGGCCAGGAGGCCACCACTTCTCAGATGTCAATTGATAATCAATAAATGGAAATGCATAGGTCCCTACTTGGCCCAGGCCGTCTGAGTATTTTATTTTATTTTTTGTATTGTTATATACTCCTAAAAAATCGATTTATTGGTATATATTTCCTTGTCATCGATTTTTTAAGTATTGAAACGGCCTGGGCCAGGAGGCCACCACTTCTCAGATGTCAATTGATAATCAATAAATGGAAATGCATAGGTCCCTACTTGGCCCAGGCCGTCTGAGTATTTTATTTTATTTTTTGTATTGTTATATATTCCCCAAAAAATCGATTTATTGGTATATATTTCCTTGTCATCGATTTTTAAAGCATTGAAACGGCCTGGGCCAGGAGGCCACCACTTCTCAGATGTCAATTGATAAACAATAAATGGAAATGCATAGGTCCCTACTTGGCCCAGGCCGTTTGACTATTTTTTAAATTTTTTTGTATTGTTATATACTCCTAAAAAAAATCGATTTATTGGTATATATTTCCTTGTCATCGATTTTTAAAGCATTGAAACGGCCTGGGCCAGGAGGCCACCACTTCTCAGATGTCAATTGATAATCAATAAATGGAAATGCATAGGTCCCTACTTGGCCCAGGCCGTCTGAGTATTTTATTTTATTTTTTGTATTGTTATATACTCCAAAAAAATCGATTTATTGGTATATATTTCCTTGTCATCGATTTTTAAAGCATTGAAACGGCCTGGGCCAGGAGGCCACCACTTCTCAGATGTCAATTGATAATCAATCAATGGAAATGCATAGGTCCCTACTTGGCCCAGGCCGTCTGAGTATTTTATTTTATTTTTTGTATTGTTATATACTCCTAAAAAATCGATTTATTGGTATATATTTCCTTGTCATCGATTTTGTAAGTATTGAAACGGCCTGGGCCAGGAGGCCACCACTTCTCAGATGTCAATTGATAATCAATAAATGGAAATGCATAGGTCCCTACTTGGCCCAGGCCGTCTGAGTATTTTATTTTATTTTTTGTATTGTTATATACTCCCCAAAAAATCGATTTATTGGTATATGTTTCCTTGTCATCGATTTTTAAAGCATTGAAACGGCCTGGGCCAGGAGGCCACCACTTCTCAGATGTCAATTGATAATCAATAAATGGAAATGCATAGGTCCCTACTTGGCCCAGGCCGTCTGAGTATTTTATTTTATTTTTTGTATTGTTATATACTCCCCAAAAATCGATTTATTGGTATATATTTCCTTGTCATCGATTTCTAAAGCATTGAAACGGCCTGGGCCAGGAGGCCACCACTTCTCAGATGTCAATTGATAATCAATAAATGGAAATGCATAGGTCCCTACTTGGCCCAGGCCGTCTGAGTATTTTATTTTATTTTTTGTATTGTTATATACTCCTAAAAAAATCGATTTATTGGTATATATTTCCTTGTCATCGATTTTTAAAGCATTGAAACGGCCTGGGCCAGGAGGCCACCACTTCTCAGATGTCAATTGATAATCAATAAATGGAAATGCATAGGTCCCTACTTGGCCCAGGCCGTCTGAGTATTTTATTTAATTTTTTGTATTGTTATATACTCCCAAAAAATCGATTTATTGGTATATATTTCCTTGTCATCGATTTTTAAAGCATTGAAACGGCCTGGGCCAGGAGGCCACCACTTCTCAGATGTCAATTGATAATCAATAAATGGAAATGCATAGGTCCCTACTTGGCCCAGGACGTCTGAGTATTTTATTTAATTTTTTGTATTGTTATATACTCCTAAAAAATCGATTTATTGGTATATATTTCCTTGTCATCGATTTTTAAAGCATTGAAACGGCCTGGGCCAGGAGGCCACCACTTCTCAGATGTCAATTGATAATCAATAAATGGAAATACATAGGTCCCTACCTGGTCCAAGGCGTCTAAGTATTTTATTTTATTTTATTGTTTGTATTGCTATATACTCCAATAAAATACATTTATGGGTATATATTTCCTTGTCATCGGTTTTTAAAGCAATAAAACGGCTGGGACCAGGAGGCCACCACTTCTCAAATGTCAATTGATAATCAATAAATGGAAATACATAGGTCCCTACCTGGTCCAAGGCGTCTAAGTATTTTATTTTATTTTATTTTTTGTATTGCTATATACTCCAATAAAATACATTTATGGGTATATATATTTCCTTGTCATCGGTTTTTAAAGCAATAAAACGGCTGGGACCAGGAGGCCACCACTTCTCAAATGTCAATTGATAATCAATAAATGGAAATGCATAGGTCCCTACTTGGCCAGGCCTTCTGAGTATTTTATTTCCTTTTTTGTATTGTTATATACTCCCAAAAAATCGATGTATTGGTATATATTTCCTTGTCATCGATTTTTAAAGCATTGAAACGGCCTGGGCCAGGAGGCCACCACTTCTCAGATGTCAATTGATAATCAATCAATGGAAATGCATAGGTCCCTACTTGGCCCAGGCCGTCTGAGTATTTTATTTTATTTTTTGTATTGTTATATACTCCTAAAAAATCGATTTATTGGTATATATTTCCTTGTCATCGATTTTGTAAGTATTGAAACGGCCTGGGCCAGGAGGCCACCACTTCTCAGATGTCAATTGATAATCAATAAATGGAAATGCATAGGTCCCTACTTGGCCCAGGCCGTCTGAGTATTTTATTTTATTTTTTGTATTGTTATATACTCCCCAAAAAATCGATTTATTGGTATATATTTCCTTGTCATCGATTTTTAAAGCATTGAAACGGCCTGGGCCAGGAGGCCACCACTTCTCAGATGTCAATTGATAATCAATAAATGGAAATGCATAGGTCCCTACTTGGCCCAGGCCGTCTGAGTATTTTATTTTATTTTTTGTATTGTTATATACTCCCCAAAAATCGATTTATTGGTATATATTTCCTTGTCATCGATTTCTAAAGCATTGAAACGGCCTG